>CP137673.1:21778656-21908762 GCA_037976565.1 Mesocentrotus franciscanus
CCTAAAACCCATGAGCTTTCAGGGCTTCGCCCTGGATCCCGCCAATTATTGACCTGCGAGTTATCACAAATAAGGTATCAAAATATGTTCATCTGATCGTACTTAAATGCCTAAAAACCCTGAGCTTTCGGGGGCTCCGCCTCGACTCCACCGGGGGCCCTAAGGCGGCTCTGAATACAACTGACCGTAATTAAGTGTCTAAAACCCCTAAGCTTCTGGGGGTCCGCCCCTTCGACCCCAACAGGGGGTCTAAGGCAGGCCCCTGAATGCTTATCTGACTGTTATAAAATGCCTAAAATCCCTGAGTTTCAGGGGCTCAGCCCTGGACCCACGCCAATGTGTGACCTGCCAGTGTCATGAATAAGGTATCGAAATATGCTCATCTAGCCGTAATTAAATGCCCATATTCCCTGAGCTGCCAAGGCCTCCGCACTTTGATCCTCGCCGGCGCTTTGCCCCTAGACCCCACGTCAATTTGCGCTACGCTCTACTTGATCACCAATACTTTAGCGTCCCCCATCCACTTTGAAAAAACGTTCAGCGGGGCTTGGAGGTAAGAGTGGGGAGATGCAGATTTTTTTGTCTGCCCCACCCCCAAAAAAATGTTTTTGCTCATTACGCCACTGCTGGTCACCATTCGGCCTACATACCAATATTTGGCTCGCATAATTTCAAATTTGGGCCTCCCCCCCTAAGAAATCCTGGATCCGCGCCTGGGACGGTGTCTGCCCAGGGGTCTCAGTCAAATATAAATACTGTAAGCATGCGTGACTAAGAAAACGCGTATAAAGGGGTGTGTTTTTTATAGATTGGACGCCGTCCGCGCGGTACCACATTAAGGAGTTCAAAAACGTCAATTTTGGGCCATTTTCAAGAAAAAGGGTAGTTTTCAATATCCTGCTGTACGCGCCGGTGTACGCATTTAGGGGTATTTTTCTAGCCCTCAGGGCCAGACCGGGGAGGAAAAAAAAGGGGTAATAATTGCCCATTGGCGAGACTATACCGGCCGGCCGCCGCCCGCGGCCGCCACCTATATTTCGCGTACCAGCATGTGAATTGCTTGTTTATGACCCTGGGGTTTACGACGACGACGAAATGTAATAATGATGGCTGTGCATTAAACCCATTTGGAAGTGTACGGTTGATGTTATTGCTTCCCAGTATTTCTACATGACTGAGATGGGTGTCCGTTTGGTGTCGGTTTCATTGGTTTGCGTGAGGTATAAATCTGTTTCCCCAAACCAGGGACGTGATAGAGAAGGACTGGAATCAAGCCGCTCTCCTTTGACCCCATGCTTCACGCCGCCGAAAAGTTATGCGCTTATCTGCAACTGTTGACCAGGTGGTAAGATAAAAGAGCGCATGAAATTTCAGGATTTTGAATTCCTACATCAGAAAATGGTATCGCAGCAACTGTTCGCTGTCCCTTTCAATGATTTCTCATCCATTGTTGAATGTGTAAAGAGTAGAACAAGCGAACACAAACTTGTGTAATTTCATCCTTTTTTAACTTCAAAAATATAAAAACACGCGAAAACACGCATTAGCAAACTTAATGTTGTTAAAGATTGTAAATCATGGATTAAATAACGGGACATTAAAACATGCACAAATTAGCGCATTATCCTAAAATATTGAGTTTTTGTCAGGATGTAATTTTCTTTTACCAACTCTGGCACACAAATTATAGGAAGGACGGAGTACTAAATTTGAAAATTTGTTTGATGCACTTTTCCCAATACAATCCCCAAATAAAATTTTTGATTTACACTGAAATTTTGCCGGTAATTTAATATTTTGTAATAAATGTAAAACTGGTGCCTGGCTTCCGAAAGTCCCCGCAGTGGAAGCGCGGTTCGGAGCATGGAACTTCAAAGCCAAGTGGAATGTTACACATCCCATTGTTACGCTTTAGAACTCACGAATGAGTTTGAATAAATTACAAGAGTTTCACCTCCTTTCTTTCACCTCCCTGCCCAAACCACATCGATTTATCTATTAATTGAAATCACCTTATTTCCGGATAAGTTTTGTCATTTTTAGATTCTCAAGTTTTGCGAAATAAATGCGGGTGTGCCTGTAAACATTTAACCTTTGAAGGCCTCCATGGTGATGATATATAGATTTGAGCGAGGTTTATGGTGACCCGACGTTTTCTTTCGACATAGGTTTAGTTGACTCATGCTCTGTCTCGACGTCGAGATTTAATTCAGGGCCAACTAACCTTGCCGAAAGAATACGGTGGTGTAACCACTTAAAGATAAAGACCAGTTCTGGTCATGCGATTGCATTGTGAAAGAAACGTTGTGGAATCGATCAGAAAAGGTTGATCATCTAGCATTTAAGTATTGGTGTGTACTGCAAGGTTCTGGAATCATCAAAATGATAAGAAATTTGTCCCAGTCTTGGTAAAGTTACAAGCACTGTACACTGAAAGATGTATATGCATGGGACTACGCGACCACGTGCGCGATATCTATTTAAATTGGTCCCAATAGATATAATAATTTACCAAATATATCAATTAGTAGGCGGTTTCTCGGCAAAATTTGTATCATCACGTATTAGTCAAAACATATTCTTTCACATGATTGGTAATGAGAGCTTCCATTTCATTTTTTGAGAGAGGGGCGTTTCCAAAACTGGTCTTTACCTTTAACCTCTTTCTGTGTATTGCAGAAGAGGCATGCATGAGTGAACACCTCAGAATATTCTAGCTTTAGAGAGTGTTAATATTGAATCAAAATGGTCTCCTTTTGTCAACTCACTAACAAACGGAACCTTTCAAGCAAAGATGAAAGGCCCCTGGTTGACACACTACTTTCCCATGGACGTTGCTTTTTCATGGCAGGATTGGATTTTTTCATGGGATATTGTGTTCATGTAACTGCACAATAAGTTACGTTAAAATTGTGCGCTAATGTTAAATGGATGTGGGTGAGCAGCGTGGCAAGGACAGTTTTGGGTTGAATATAAGGATCACCGAAAGGATCAAACTAAGTATTAATACTGAATTTTTTTTGAAAATGTTTATTGAGGTGAATTTAATTGGAACACTGATGTTGGAGTAGGTCTGTAATATATTCACAGATGTATAAACCTGAGTCTTGTTATATCCACATGTGCTATCATCACTATAGTTAGAGAACCAGCGGTATCCCTTTTCTCTACTTTTCTTGGCGAGTCACACTCTATTTTTATATAATTTCTTATTCGAACCGAGGGCTGCAAGCACATTGACTCGGTAACATTGTTGAAGGTTGATGAAAAAACTACGTAATTTTTGTATGAAATGTTACTTATTATATTCCTTCTGTACTGTACTGTACTAACCCTCTAACACGCAAAAAATCCTGAAAAAATTCTCAAAATACAAAGATATTTATGGTTTTCTTTGAAGGCGTCACTGTGCGACACCCTCTAACAGTAAATTCTCCCAACCATTTTTGAATTTCCACAGCCGTTTTTCCATGAAAATAAGACATAAGACAGGCTTTTAAAAATCTTTCAACACTAAAATGTCAGGAATGGTATATAGAGCCAATTCATTAATTTGTGACGATTTACATTCACCTAAAATGTAATTAAATTGTAATAATATAGTTGGGAGAATTAAGGGATCGATCAGATCAGTTTTTCCCAATTTTTATCATCAATAATGGTCTGTTTTCACTCAAACTTTCAGATTATCTTTAATTGTACATCTAGCATTGAAGTCTCTACCTCATAGCATCATTTTCTCTCATCTGAACAATGTTACCAAGTCCCTATAAAGACTCACGATTGTGATATAGTCCTCTTATATATCATGTATATCTTATTCATATGATTGAAGAAACATAAGAAATTCGATTGTGTAATGTATTATTGCCGGAAGATTTGGAACGCAACTCGTTCCTTCGACAGGGAGGTTACAATTTTGTTTTTATAATAAATGTCCAGTCGTTTTGTTATAACTAGTGCGTCCTTTCAGCAAGTAGGGGCAGATCGCGTTACGTTGGTGGAGGTTATTCCAAATTAAATCGGCTAGATTATGGACTACATATTCATAGATAACAAAAATAGCACTATACACTGGCGTAGCATGAGTCTACCCATTGAAAGGGCACTGGTACTTTTTTTTCGGGAGGCACCGGTCTAAATCGGAAACGATAATGACAAGAAATCAATCACAGAAATCAATGGACATTAATGTAATGCATTTTGGAAATCATTAATTGAATTACAAAAGAATGTACATACATGTATTTGCTATAAGTTATGCTTCTATTTAAAAAAAAATAAGTAAAACTGTGGAAATGGAGGGATCCAATGAGAAGCAAGGCTTGTTGAATGTGGATTCCATTAAATAACGATAGTCATATAAACTTAGGTAATAAATACATATAAATTTTAAGGGATTTTTTTGTGTGTAATTGATTAATCTGTAAGTGCGGAAGTGATATTATAATTATAAATCCATAATTTGAAAGTTTATAACAACATGCATATGGGACATCGGGGTAAACATGAATCAACAGAGACTTTAGATGAAGATTAACATGATGAGTGTGGGAGGTAATCAAGGCGTCTTCTTTTCTCGTCATTTTCCACTTCTTCCCTGCCACTCTTTTCTCTCTGCATCTTCTTTCTCTTGATTTAATATTTTTGCATCACTCGATGGGGGTGGGGGAGCAGTTGCCCCAAGCCCTCTGTAGCCATGGACACCAGAACACACCTCTGCGTATAAGGCTATGATGAACGACATTTGAAAATTTCTATTACATAGAAAATGAAATGCATTGATCCGATCACCAGCAGATAATGCCATAAATATTGCATGACGAAACTTACTATTTGTATCATGTTTTTGTTCTTCTTCATATAGCCTGGAATCAACTCACATCATTGAAAATGCACAATGAATCTATCAAACCTTTGGTTTATTCCTTTGAATTGATTTAATAAAATTTAAAAAAATCTGAATTTATAATGAAGCGTGCTATTCAGCATTCGAGATAGATTAGTCGTTCATGAATGAGTATCATTGTCTGAGCCATTACACCCAATAAAGCGATCATACTATTGACCCACCTGTCTTCCTTCGTTCGTGCATTATATACAATGTAGCTGATCAATTCGTGGCGGACAGATTCCCAACCTGTGTACGTCCACACACACACACACACGCGCGCGCGAACACAACATATGTGTGTAAATGCGACGAAATGATGGTGTGATCCACCCACACACTCTCTCGCAGGCAAGCGCGCTATGACAAGTACAAGGCATCACGGCTTTCCATGCCAGCTATCTCTGGCAAAAGCAAGGATGCATTACCCGTTGACGAGGGTTGGAGGAGTTTAAAGCAGGAGCGATAAATTTCCTAACCACGGCTATCAACATCTCATTATAAACTTAGCATCCCTTCAGCTCGGTGTAGCTAGCATCATACGATAATGCCGTTATTTCTTCGCACACTTCGACTCACCTAGCCAATCCTGTTGAGCATATTCGAGGTACGTATTTTCAATTGAGGCCATTTCAACAAGTTTCGGGATGGTCTCAGCTGAATATTCTTGGTATTTTTGAAGTGTCGCCATATGGCATATCCACTTTCATCCGTATTATTGCTTCTCTGTTCTTATGTGGCATTTCCGAAACACATATCAGATGTCTGTTCTCTAGAACCCAATATATGCTCACATGTTTCATCCGGTGTGTATACACCTTCCATATCGGCTTATATAGGGTTAGATGTGTAGCTATTTCGTCTGTAAGATATTTATCGATCCACATCTATTCAGAGAGTTGCATACAATCGATCGAATGACCTTCCCTTAACCTTTATACTCGTGTTCCCGTAATTATGTCAAGTTTATAGTCCTAACGTTATTGAAGTGAATATGAGTTCATTATTGTTAGAGCTAATTCGGTATACGGCAGACATTGCCACATAAAAATTGATGCCAATGGTAGGCCTATATGGTACAAAGAGCAGAGCGAATCATATTGTAAATGTACGAACCATCATCGTATTATTTCTTTGAAAATGCGTTACAGTGAATGGATCCTGTTCTTATTATCCAATGGTTTGTGACCGTGTTTGCTGTATTTTCTGATTCCTTGCAGGGATACTGTTCATGACTCCGTTTGTGTCTTAAAAACGATGTATTTTTCTATTTGTGACTTGACTTTGATCCCCCTTTGGTGGGGCCCATTTAGCTACAAAGGTTCATAATGCCATTGCCAGAATATATTGCGGTATGAAATGGTATGTGTGATGATTAGTACTGCTGCAAATGTTTGATACACATACATGCATGTGATGGTCTTGATTTTTCAAAACACGAAAATCTCAAATTTTATTTTTAGTGCTTTTAAAGAATATCATTTCTCATATGAGGAGACTTTGGAAGAAAAAATTACTTCAAGCAAATTCTACACTCTTCTTATTATAAAAACAAGGCAAGAGATATAGAAGCATCAACAGTTTCAATTTTAAAATAATAATGCAATATCCTGTAGTCGGCTATAAAATGTAAATTTCGAGATTTATAGAACAAAAATGTTATTTTTTTTTGCTGTATTAAGTCCTGACATTTTAATTACATGTACTTAGTAAATATATATTGCCTGCGTTAAGGTTGTATAGTAGGCAAATGTTCTTTGTCTCGTTAATGTATGCATACTTATTATGTTTTGTAAGGGTTGCTGTCTAAGAGTAAGAGAAGTAATAGGCCATTTTCGTGATGTAATCAAATTTAATGCACATATCTTTGTTAAAGGGATAGTTGAGTTATGTTGCAGAGGGCGCTACACAAAATATTTTTTTGTGAGATAATGAAAAACTGAGTGTCAAATTTGAAAGAATATACAATTTAAATAACAAAATCATTTTTGTTCGATCAAAGTCGGTTCAGAGAAGGCTGAAATATCCATAAATATAACAATTTCTAATATTTGTGGTGCCCCACAATATTCAGTAATTTTGAACCAGCCGTTGAAAAACGACATAGCGCCAATGCCAATGCCAATATTTGCATGTCTGGCAATATTGGCTTTTGTTGGCTTTTTTGTTGGCCTTTTAGTTTGCTTTTTCATGTTGGTTATTATTGTTATTATTAATTAATTAATCAATTAACGGAGCTGAATGGAGCTGAATTGATCATATTCAATCTAAATTCACACATTTTGGGGTCTAAAATTACCTTCATAGCAATTTTAGGTCCCAAAAGGGCACTAGAAATGTCATAAATAAGAATAAGAGCAAAACCATGCACAATGGTGCATTAATGCACAATTAATTAATCAATTAACGGAGCTGAATGGAGCTGAATTGATCATATTCAATCTAAATTCACACATTTTGGGGTCTAAAATTACCTTCATAGCAATTTTAGGTCCCAAAAGGGCACTAGAAATGTCATAAATAAGAATAAGAGCAAAAACCATGCACTTTGAAGGCATTTGCGGTCTTAAACAAAAACTCAACTATCCCTTTAAGTGCCACGTTACAACTATTTGATTCACCTGTGACGAATACTTGTATTTCAATAGTCAGAATGCGAATTGCATACATTAATTGTTGCTAGGTAGTAGGTAGGACAAACATTATTGCTTGTCCTACCTAGCAACAGGTAATGTGATACGATTCGCATTCTGACTATTGAAATACAATTATTCGTGACATGTCAATGAAATAACTTGTAACGAGGCACTTAACAAAGATTTTGCATTAAATCTGATTACAATACGGAAATGGCCTATTATTCCCAAATCCGTAACAAGTGTGTGTGTAATTGGGTTTTACAGACGTGTATCAATCAGATATGATTATTTACGTCTGGGGACCGACCTTTAACGTCACCATCCGAAAGACGTGACTCAGTTTCGAACCTGCGTCCTCGGCTGAATCAGTTTGTAACTTCCACTAATAGCTGGATTACAGGCGCACGCCACAACGCCTAGTTAAACGCCTAGTAACAATCTGTATACATGATTTTATATTTGCATGTCTGATATTGGTTATTCTGTTGGCACACCTGTTTGTCTGCTCCACCTTTTACAACAGTTTTGACCTTTTCGTGCAGACCTTCAGTAAACATTTTAGAGCGATCGATTCAGCTCTATTGCCAAATAACAGAAGGAAGGGTAATCAATTTTCACCATTTTCGCCATTCCTCTGTTATATATAAGAACCCCATTAATGGTTTATTTGAATGATTTGATTCGTTTTAGTTGAACACGGTAGCCCTCTATGTAAATCAATATATTTTTTAACAGATTAAGTAATGCATACAAATGATATATATTATAATGGTATAATGAGATGCGAGTTGAGAAACGGGATTTATCATTTTCACATTTCCACCTCAGATCTCATAACAAATGAATGGGTTCAATCATTTAAAAACAAAATCTCTGTTGTGAAATATAAAGTAAAAACGAGGTGAGGCCTCATAGCCCTCGATCTCATAATACCAATGATGAAACAATGACAAAAATTTACCGTAGTCTATTACCATTTTGATAGTACCACAAACTAGCCGGTAAAGGCCTTTCAAATTCACGATGAAAAAAAATGCGACAAGGGCCATTTTGTTGTCTATGTGCTCTACGAGTACTTTTTTCAGAAATAACACTTTAGAAATAGCAATTTGGAATCATGAATAACAAGGATGCAATATCATTATGGAGATGATAAAGGGACTCTCCAGATAATATAATTTATAATATCGAGACAGACTTGCTCGAGATCTGGGGCATCTATGGGGAGGGGGTGTACATCACACTCACTCTGGTGAATACGCTACTGCATTAGATGGTTTATGGTAGCTCACAAAGACGAGCCGTTATTAGGAAACAGATTGAAGATAATGTTGAAGGATTTTGCTACAAGCAAGATCGGTTCTAGAAGAATATATATATATATATAGGTTGGAAAGGTTCAACTTTATAGTAAGTGTTGTACAGTCTGTTTCACCCGAAGGCTCATCAGCAACTAAATACTTTTTATACAAGGCAATGTTAAATATACTCATGTGCAGTCAGGCAAGAATACAAAAGAGACACAATAATACCCTAGCTTAGTAAGGGTGAATGCAAGAATACAATAATAGAATTAGGGGGATAAGGGGGAAAGGTGTAAAGGTCATCAATATATATATATATATATATGTTTGTTTTGATGGGGGGGGAGAGGGGGTTGGAAGGCTGGGGGTGGCTTGGAGGTTCCTGCATTCATTTTCTAAATGTGCCTCGACAATTCCTTTTATTAGAGGCCGGGGGATTGAGGCTCCCTTTTACACTCCCCTGAAACCGCCACTGGATACAAGCATTCACCTTTGGGGGAAAAAATGAGGTTGACAAATTGAAGTATGTATACGTTGTAGAAATACTAGTGGTTATCTCAGTGACAAATGGCTAGCTCTATATGGTTTGTGGAATAAGTCTTGTAGCTCCGTGAACGTGGTGGGGAACTTGACCTCTTAACATTTGAACATCGCCGAGTTTATTTGTCAATGAGCTGGAAAATGCTAAAAAGCATGCAATTATTTTGAAGTACCCATAGTCGGCGTTGAGAGAATTCGATATGTACGTGTATGTGCGTACTGTTATGCACCAACTTTTATTGTGCTAGTTCTCGGTGATATACGTATATACATTGCTATTACATACAATTAACAACCAAGTATTGTCATTTTTTCATGATGTGGAAAATTAATTTGTCCAGATTAATGTTTCTTGAGAATGTAATTTTAAAGGTCGGGTGACATCCAAATATAGGTTGATTCCTGTTGCAGGGCTGCATACAACTCATATTTTGTTATTCAGACATCTAAATATATTTCATAGATTTTTAAATATTAAAAATAAAAAAATTCTCAGACCTGCTAAGCTCCACCCTAAAAAAATGCTCCAGATCTCATTCATCTTTTGACATCATCTGTCAATCATTAGTGAGCTAACACGAGACAGTGGTATGTAGCATCACCAGGAAGAGAAAGGTAATGTGGAGGTATACCGTATGAAATAATGCAATTATTTTGTGAGCATGTGCTGAGCTGGGGGAAGTTGTATGCATATGAGTTGTATGCATCCGTGCACATCAACAGGAATCAAGTAATATATTTGGATGTCACCCAACTTAAATTACTCAAACCCTAACCAAGGTTATTTATTTTTTCATGATGTGGAAAATTGATTTGTCCAGATTTATGTTTCTTGAGAATATGATTTTAAAGCTTTCATCTAAAACTTTTTAAAAAGGGCATATTTCAACCAGTCCACCTTTCATTCTTGAGTTACAAAAAACACACACAGAAAGAAGAAAAAAACATTAAATTTGTATAAAAGGGGTATAAATAATTTAGTTGTTAAATGTATATACTCTTGTCTGTCACCAAACCGTATCTAGTTATCATTGAGCGAGGATGCTTGAAATTTATCGGGTCTAGAACACATGATTCATACATTATGTGCATCCTACGCTGACCGGATTCCTAACTTCAATCCTTAGACCAAACAATAAACCTAACCCTAAATCTACATCTACATCTAATTGTACATCTAATTCTACATCTACATCGATCTGCATCGACATCTACATCTACATTGAATTCTACATCTACATCGAATTCTACATCTACATCTACATCGACATCGACATCTAATTCTACATCGACATGTAATTCTACATCTACATCTACATCTAATTCTACATCTAATTCTACATCTAATTCTACATCTACATCTACATCGACATCGACATCTAATTCTACATCTACTCCAGTACTCAGCAAAGTCCACTGCTGGGCCCTGTTTCATAAAACTTGTTATCAATAACAAATACTCAATTTCTATGACAAATTTGCATTGTAACTTGTCATTGATAACAAGTTTTTATGAAAAAGGGCCCGGGATATTACGCTGACGTGAAACCTAACCTAACCCCAAACCAAAATGGAAACCTAACCCTAACCCTATAACCATACTGTACCTTTGACGAAATAAAGGCGGGTCCGGAGCAATAGACCGGTTTACTAACATATTTACATTTTATGCATACTTTTCTTGACAACTTGAAAGCTTGCCCGAAGCTTGCCCGAGGCTTGCCCGACATAGCAACAAGTAATGTATGCAGACTGGATTTCAAGTATTGTAGTTCATTCATTAATAACAGGTTAATGGAATAACTCGTCACGAGGTCCCATAGAAAGAAACATCCATACATTTGAATATGTTTAGTAAACCGGTTTATTGTCGCCAAAGTAAATGTTGGCTCTTCAAAATAATAATTATCTCATGATAATTTATTCCTTCAAATCTTATATTGTTATATGCACTTCCTCCGCTATTACACAACTGATAATACACTCACCTTCCTTCCTCTTTACTTCAATTCCCCTTTCTCACTCCCCCTCTCTCTCTCTCTCTCTCTTTCTTGCTCCCCCTCTCTCTCTCTCTCTATTTCTCTCTCTCTCTCTCTCTCTCTCCGTCCATCTCTCTTTCCCGTCTCATTCTCTCCCTCCCTCTCTCTTCGTCAGTTCCGCTATTCTCTTCTCTTCTTCTCATTATATTGTATTATGTACTCAGGCATACCCGGCACAAGCTATGTTTAATGGGATTTACGCCTTCTCTCTAGTACCACGCTCATTGGTTAATTTTATGTAAATCGGGAGCGGAGAATACTGGAAAAAATATATGCGACTTTCAAATGAAATGATCTTTATTAGATTAGATTGGAAATGAAAATAAATATCATGACACCATTGTCAGAAAGAGACGGGATTAATGGCTTTCATCATAAAGAATATGCTTGGCATCTACATTCGTTATTCTGTCGTCTGGCTGCACAGACTCGCATACGCTATACAACAAGTGGGCATATAGGCCTATGTATATATATTATGGATTGGACAACATCATTCAAAAATGTGTGTTTCTTTACGTCATTTGTGTTTTTCCTTTTAGATAAATAATCTGAGTAACATCATTAATCCCCGCGCTTACTACAGGTATGCACATGATTAGAGCAGTAGGTCCAATGAAATCCTGCGCAAACAACTAAAATTAATTCATAAAGCGCATCATAATAAGGAGTCTCTCTATAGCTTCAAATATGTGTAATATAATCATATTGCACACAGATGTACCGCTTCAAGAAATACGTGACAATGAATACAATGTCGCGAATGGCTTCGCATATATGACAAGGCTGTGTAGTCGAATAAACATTCCTAAATAATTCGCTTCATGAGTTCATCATAATAACACTCACAATGCTGAATGCAGACGAATGATGGATGTATTATTATAATACCTGCTTAACAATAAACCATGGAGTGAATCATCTGAGATGCATTATCTGTCGCAAACGTGCGGTGTCAGTGTGTCGAATTTTTCACTCGCATTGACATTTCCATCCAGTTTTAAAGGGCTATATCAGTGGTCTCATCCCTGTTTTACCCGCGTGGTATTACACTTATCGCCTGGTTTATTTTATCATACCTTATATGGATATGTGAAGTGAAATTGATTAATGTGGTAATAAACGAAAAGACTATCGCATATTCTTCTCTACTTTGTTTTACAAGTACGAGCAGTCAACCGATTCTCCCTTTTTCGTGTGTGTTACAAGAACGATCAGTACATTAATTTTAGCCTAGTAGTATGCAAATTCTGTGATAAATTCACGTTTGTTTAGATATGAAGAGGTGATCACTGACAGACGTTCCCTTTTGCATTTCACCAGAAATATCCTCCTTATTACGAAAATAAGTAATATTTTCCACCTGCATGGCGTTAACTACAATAGGGTAGAACCTCTCATCCCCCTCCCCCGTCAAAGGGACTACAGAAAAATCATGAATATAAATGAATGAATGAATGAATAAATAAATAATTATTAATGATACTACTTCTACTACTACGACGACCTTTTTTCTTCTTTTTTATTATTACTATAGTACTACTAATATATAATATATACTACTATATACGAATACAAAAACAACTATAGTACCGCCACCACCACTATACTACTACTACTACTACTACTTCTACCAGTGGCGGATCCAGGGGGGGCCTGGGGGCCCGGGCCCCCTCCCCTAGGAAAAAAACAGGTAAAAACACCCTTTTTTTGAAAAAAAAAGATGGGCCCCTCCTGGCGCCCATGGCTGGAGAAAAATCACCCTTCCCGTAGGAAAAAATTTTCTGCCAAAAACAAAATTGCGCTCACTACCCCTGGCGCCCAAGGGGGGGTGGCGATGGAAAAAAAAATTACCCTTCCCGGAGGAAATTTTTTTTTTCGGGTGCTAATTTTTTTTTTGCTACCCCCACTGAGCAAAAAATCGACCGGCACGATTTTCAAATTTTCGCACGAAGTGGGCCCCTTTGTAGGCCCCCTCCCTTCCCGCCGGCTGGATCCGCCCTTGACTTCTACTACTACTTCTACTGTACTACTACTACTACTACTACTACTACTACAACTACTATACTACTACTACTACTACTACTACTACTAATAATAATAATAATAATAATAATATCACCACTACCACCACCACCATCACCACCAGCACCACCATTACCACCATTACCACTACTACCCACCACCACCATCACCATTACTATAGTAAATACTATTACTACTACTATACTACTAATACTACTACTACTACTACTACTACATTGTACTACTACTACTACTACCACTACTACTACTGCTGCTGCTGCTGCTGCTGCTACTACTAATACAACTTCTACTATTACTAGATCTACTGTGTTTAGCAAATTGTGGTTACTTTATATGCTACATGTGTTCTTTATCTTAACAGTATGGCTTCCATAGCAGGCGAGAAGGAGAAGGCGATTCCGTTGGTAGCTGCAACAGAGGACACGCCCTTTGCCAAAGGTGATACCAAGAAGTTTTCCTCTATACCCGACCCTGGCGATGGCTACAGAAACGAGGTACATTTCTAAAATCCCTTCTCCGACCTTTTAAAAAACGTAGCCAGGTTTGGCCAGTAGATATGGACAAGTTCAAGATATTTGGTATTTATGTGTCCTATACGTTACTTACCGAGTATTATGGAGTACTGAACATAATTATATCGAAAGTACCATTATTATTCTTGATATTTCCTCTGATACAACATTGTGGGGCTATGTAATTGACACAAACATTAGCATGAGAATAGTAAAATTTGTAATGTAGTCGGTTACGATTTCAAGAAACACTCACTCATATATACTAACTCATCTTTATCCCACGTCAACTAAGAATTGACACACTTTTTAAAACTCCTGGATTGTATGATGATGATGATGTGTATCAAATTTGAAATATGATACTCTACGATATGATGTTTTGTGAAGTGGAAAATTTCAGTTTCTTACAAACAACCCCTACCTCTTTCTGATTATTTCTTCCCGTTTCTTCTGTGTCTTGAGCAACCCATGGGATGGATATGTACATAACATAAGTGTAGCTTTCATCATCGTTATCATCATCATCATTGTTATTTTGTTTTATAATTATTATTATTAACATTATTATCATTATTATTATCATTATTATTATCATTATTATTATCATTATTATTATCATCATTATTATTATGGTTTCATGACAAGTTGATCCAATAATTGCACGAATGATATTCGATTCTCAGCAGTACACTTAGTGAGTTGTCAAAAAACACAGGAATGTGTAAGGAAAGGGATGGTACATAATGGTGAGAAGATCGAGGCGTCAACGTGTACAGGATGATAATACAGAACTGTGTAAGAAGTAGATATTCCACCAATTAATGCATCACTATCTGTGCCATGCGTATAGAAGAATGGAAACAATATTATACTTATATTAAGTCTTAGAATATTTTGTACTTCCATTTTTGTGCTTTTCATTGTAGAGAGAGAGAGATTTGATTTCTATGATTCGACAAATCAATCATTTATGACATAAGTTCGTGATGCAGAAGACCGCAAGCACATTTCAACATGTTTAATAAGATCGTGGTTCAAGCGTGTATGGAATAACCATATGAATGTGTCTGGATTGGGATGCTGCACTTAATACTAATGTTCGGTTATTATCCGTGTCGTGCATAAAGGACTATACCATAGGGGAATGAAAACAGCATACCTTTATTGAAGTCTTAGAATATTTTATACTTCCATATTTTAACATTTCTATTATGGAGACGTTTGTCTATCATTCGACAAAATAAATCATTGTCATGGTATAAGTGCAAAATGCACAAGAACTCACGCACATTTCCACATAATTTGATAAGATCATGGTTCAAGCGTGTATGGAATAAAGATATGAAGGAATGAGATGTTGCCCTTACTTCTATTTGTTGTCCTTATTGCAACCCAAACTTGAGGTTAGATTTCAAATAAAATTAAGAAATACAAACAGATAGATAACAATGGTAGAAATAATGTACACACAGTCAAAGAAACTGTCGAGTCTGATGAGCCTACATAAACATATGAATAACAAGATCCTACAAATAAATTATTACACATTATAAAATAGATTAAAGTATGCTCGTGAGTACAATATTTCATAATGCACGTATATAACATCATAATTAATTAGGGTATGCGAGTCTATAAATTGAGCAGTTTATAATGAAATTCATAATAATAATAGATAAAAAAGAAATCACAGGTCACAAACATTACATAGATTTAGAATCGAGTTCTGGGTGATGGTACCGTGTATCATCTGTTGAGAGGCAGAAAGTTATATTCATTACATAGACCCAACAACTTCCCAGCTGTCAACAGACGATATGTTATATAAATCTTATTGAAATCAAATTAACAAATTAACAAACTAAGCCTAGAGTATGGAGCATAATTTCGGATCTGTTATACAAGTAATAGTAGTTAAAGTAAGTGAAAACTTAAGGAAATATTTCAACAACCAGTGAGGAGAAAGAGTATAGAATTTAAATTTCACTATATGCCAGTCCTGTAAGCATGATAAGATTGCTGAAATAAAAACCTCATGATTAAAAAGAAAAAAATATGAAAATTGTGCAATTTGAATCATAACAGAGAATGAAAAACAATAGTACTACTGCAAGTTGAATAGACACCAGGGAATGAAACTATTATTATACCTGTTAGTTTTGCATTTAGATGGATACATGAACAGCGCCTTCTCTTTCCTGAGGGTGTACCGTATTATCCTTGGGATGGGAAGGAGAGGGTTAAACTTAAGATTAGAACACTTCATTTGGGTGAACGTATTTATACACAATTTTCTTCTACGGTCAGCCAATGTTTAAAAGGAGTTCAAGGGCATTCTCGTACGGTAGCTCCGGTGCTATGATTTCCCAGTGCCTTTTGGGGTGCCTTTTGGAGTGCCTTTTGGAGTTCCACAAGGTTCTCGGCTGGGTCCTTTGTTATTTACTCTGTACACTGCTAATCTCATTTCAAATGTCCAAACGAATTTTCCCGAGATATCATGCCACTGCTATGCAGATGACAACCATCTTTATGTATCATTCAGACCTGATAAACATGCTCAAGAGCGATGTGTCTCACTTCTAGAAACATGTGTCGACTTTGTACGTGGATGGATGTTGAAAAATAGGCTCATGCTAAATGATAGTAAAACTGAATTAATGATCATTGGCACACCTAAACAGACATCTAAAATCAACTTTAACAGTGTATCAATTGGAGATTCTGTAATAGAACCATCTGTTAATGCAAGAAATCTCGGAGTACAGTTCGATGCGCATTTGAATATGGGAGAACACATCACAAATGTTTGTAAATCAGCATTTTACATGATCTATAATCTCAGACGTATTCGGAAATATTTAGATAAGGACATTACGAAAGACATTGCTCATGCATGTATCACCAATACGTTGGACTAATTGTAATGGTCTACTGTATGGGATCCCTGACTCTCAAATAGTGAGATTGCAACGGGTCCAAAACACCTGTGCAAGGCTGATTTGTGGCTGTTCCAAATTCACACGGATCACCCCAATTTTAAGAAGTCTAAATTGGTTACCAGTACGCCAGAGAATAACATTCAAAATCTTGCTGATTGTATATAAAGCACTTCTTGGTCAAGCTCCCACTTATATCAAAGAACTGTTAAATTTCAAAATTAATCAACACAATCGCAACTTGCGCAGTTTCCGAGATACTTTGTTGCTGCAGATCCCACCTATAAAAACAAAAATAACGCTAGGTGATCGAGCATTTGCTTGTGCAGCCCCAAAACTCTGGAATAACTTACTATTAGAAGTCAGGAGATCACGATCTGTAAATATCTTTAAATAAAAACTGAAAGCACATCTTTTCAATTAACTGTAAATCAAAGCATATCAGGAGCTCTTGTATATAGCGCAGTATCTGCGCTCTATCAATGTATTATTATTATTTATGATTCTAAGAGCCCTTTTCTGAATTGAATCTGTTGTACTATTATAACCCGTGCCGTGCGATATGGAACTACATTGTATCAGGGGAGAATGAAACCTGTATACATGTTATAAGTTATTCTGCTTTACCTCGATTCTTTGACATTTCTACTGAGGCTTTTTTTCGTACTGCAACCAAAATAATGTAGTGCATACGTCTTTGTGAGGTGCCTCGATGCGAATTATTTCATTTATCTGTTATGAATAATTGTATTTCAATAGTCAGAATGCGAACTGCATACATACATTTTTACCAGGGGGTGTTTCACAAAGACTAAGATCGACTTTAAGTTGGACTTAAGTATAGCAGGCCGTTCATGCCATTGTTTGCTATCATTATTTACTGGCATTGGTCTCTCAAGGGACGTACAAATCATGGTAAAAATCTACAAAACTTACATTTTTGATAATTCATTATTGAAGGAAAAAATATTATCTAAAGATCATAATGGTGAGAGCAAACAATGGCACGAACGGCCTGTTATACTTAAGTCCAACTTAAAGTCGATCTTAGTCTTTGTGAAACACCCCCCAGGTAGGACAACATTTATGGCTTACTCGACCTAACAACACGTAATATATGCATTTTGCATTCTGACTATTGAAATACAATTATTATTTACAGGTGAAAGAAACATTTGTATTGAGGCACTTCACAAAAACGTACATGTATGCACTACATTTTATTACATTACGAAAATAGTCTAATCATTGTCAGTCATTTATAAGATTGCATAATGCATGAGACTGCATAAACATCGTGGCGTAAACGTGTCAAAAAAATGTGTAAGGAGTGGGATATTCCAATTATAACTAATGCATTATTACCCGTCCCATGAGGTATGGAATTATGATAAGAGAATACCACTAAAAGGACTCAAAATACGTTGCTCCAGTATTCATTAAATCTTTTAATGAAAGTCTTTTGACAGGTGATTGTTTTTAGGGGATATCAAAACCTTGCGTGCTATTTCAATCTTCATATTCTTCGAAATACATGCCTTTTATCTCGTAAATCCGAATCCTTCCGAGAGCAGGTAA
Organism: Mesocentrotus franciscanus; assembly: GCA_037976565.1. Taxonomy (NCBI): domain Eukaryota; kingdom Metazoa; phylum Echinodermata; class Echinoidea; order Camarodonta; family Strongylocentrotidae; genus Mesocentrotus; species Mesocentrotus franciscanus. Next base: position 21,797,145 of record CP137673.1, read on the forward strand.
AATTGTGAATAAGTGTATGTGTGTATGCGTTAAAATAGCACCAGGTATTCGTTTCCGTTGGTTTTTATAATTTCGCAAACTCTTTGGATGAATATTTCGTCAGAGCCTAAGTAACATTTCTTTAATCAGTTGCAGCTTTAGTTATTGGGTACGTGGGACGATTGATTCGTCACCTAATAATCTGCAGGAACATTCTGTAACTGTCATTAAAAAATGTCATTTCCCATCAGGATGGTGCTGGAGAGTCGGGCCAGGTTCAAGCAGGTGACGAACCGCCTCACACCAAGCTGAAGTCGGGTATGAACGTCCACCAGACAGCCATCTTTATTGCCAGTCAGATATCAGGCCTAGCTGTGCTTGTTATTCCCCCTCTTCTGGTCGACAGTGGTAAGTAACCATCAGCAGCTCATTGTATGTCATTCCTTACCCATTTCATTTATATATAAAAAATTCCCTTAATCTAGCTTATCTTCCTTTTAAATCCGTCACTATTGATAATAGAGAAAAGGAAAAAGAGATGTATATATATGTATAGAGAGAGAGGGGGAGGTGGGGGAGTTGGGGGTTGTCCGAATATTAAAGCATTACAATTCGGTCATCAAATGTCTTTTCGGGGAATATTCTCTCGCTATCCGTCCACCTTTCACAACTTGTATACCATCAAATCCAATGACAAGCTCTAGGATTCTCTTTTCATCACAGAAAAACTAATATCTTGCCAAAAGACCCCTTGCAACGAAGTTCTTCCCTCAACAAAGCTCTTCTCTAAGTAATTATAATGTGATGCACTTATCCTTTTACTATGTCCGTGTATTGTTGTTTCTCTTCAAATCTGTGGTTTTGTGAGCGCTATAGTACTTCATGTGTTTAGCGCCCCTATAAAATATTGGATATTATCATTCATCTCGCGTTAATGTTGCATTTTATACCCATCCAGGCTGGCCAGGTCTATTCATCTACCCACTGGTGGCTTCACTGAGCCTTTACACCGCCATCTTGCTCGGTCGATCATGGAATATCCTTTGTAAAAGAAAACCCGAGCTATGTCGGGATTGCAGACTACCCTACTCGGCATTAGCAGGAGAGGCCTACGGACAGATTGGAAAGTATGTGATAATGGTCACGATCGCAAAGACTTTCAAAAATCAACTCAAGGACATTTGCAATACCCTACTCTATATCCCATAGAGTATACAGTGATAGAAATCATGATTAGGTTATGTAAAACGTCATTGTAATGTTCGCACATTACACAAAGTGATGGGCAGGGCTATTGAATGGGCGTAGGTTGATTATTCAAAGTTCTTTACGATCGTATTAATGACAAATGTTTAAAAAATAGACTATACTCTATTGTACAGACAAGTTCATTTTCCCATATGATCAATATATATATGAATATTTTATTGGCGGACGTCAGCAAATCAATTTGTAAAGAAACCCATAGGACATGGAGAATATACGAGCTCCAGGGTTTTCCCGTGACATCAAACACAGAATGATCAGCTGTACATTTTCACATGTAAGCAGAATCGCAGGCAGGGAAACGTACCTACGTCAGAAAATCGATAAGTCTAGATGTTAACCGTTCACAATCGAATGTTATGAAAAAGAAAGTAATATTGCTTAATAAAAATCCAAAGTTTGATATTTCCAAAAGATTATTATAATTGTTCGACATGAATAATGAAATGCTTATCGTACCAAAGTATTGTATATTTTACTCTTCTTATCCGTTGAATCTCGTAAATAGTTAAATATTTTACGCTGTAATGGTAACATGCCTTTTCCTTAAAGAAACAAATCTATAATCAATTCATTGTTATTCTTCTTGACTTTCTGCACAGGCGCGTGATCTCGTTCACGATTGGTCTGATCGCGTTGGCGTCCACCTGTACGTTCTTACTGGGTGTGTCCGAGCTGATGTTCTCTATCATCTACCCTTACCAAACCTTCAGCTTCTGCTACTGGCCTCTCATCATATTCCTCATAGTATGTCCTCTCCTATGGTTCTCTGGCCCAAAGGAACTATGGTAGGAACTATGCGGACTCCACAAGAAGATTGAACGACCCACACTGTTTCATTTGTAGAAATATACTTCCATCCAACTTTTGGTTAAAAAAATAACTACTATATTGAATTGTTAAATGAGGTTGAAATAATGAGCTGAAGAGGCTGCACAATGTTTTCAAAAGTAAGGGGACACTTTGCAAAAGAAAGAGTGTAAAAATATACATTTTCATGGGTTTAAAAAAATCCCTAAGAATATATGTGTGTGTGTGTGGGGGGGGGAGACAAATGTCCCTCGATCACTCATTTTGAAAGATGGGACTTGAGTGGCATGCCCCTCCCCATTGTCCACCACCTGTTGTCGCCCTTGAGGTAATACTTTGTGCCAACACTTGGTTTCGAACCCTAGATCTTACGCTTGCGAGTCCACTGACTTGTATACCCCTCATTATGTGGGATAAACCAAACCTTCCGTATTAGAAATCTATTCAAAGAATAGATCACATACTCTTGATTATATCCATAGTAATACTCTACTGGACATTGTTATTGCTATTTCAAATGTCAATGACGTTATGCTGACGTGAATGAATGACTTGATGAAAGACACTTGCATTTTGCTACACCAAAGAGATATCTTGAAAACCAAGACTTTCTATTGAGATGACATTTGAGTCGTTTTTAACGCACTCTAATGTTGGTGGAGAAATACCGTGGGGTATATACCCATAATAACAGTTACAAAAGAATGCTTGTCATAAAAGAATGATTGTCATAAATACGAAAACAAGCTAGGCTAGAAGACGCATCATGCACGTTTTGTAGATTAAATACGCAATCTCATGAAAGAGACGGCAAATTCTACGATCTAAAATTAGGTTACACAATATTAATTCTGTAAGGCTTCGTAAATCCTAAACTGAGGCTGTGGCGCTGTGGTGGTATAGTAAATCAAGGCGAGTATAGGAAGATAGAGTTGGGTTAGGGCAGGGGTGGATTTGGGATTCTGCAAAAGAGCGGGCCACAATCCCGAAAAATGTTAGACAAACAAGAAATCAAGCAAAAAAGATTATCCTATTTTCAAGTGTAGCGGGGGTGGGGTCATGGGGGGGGGGCAGAAATACACGACAAGCACATGTTTGTGTACACATGTACTTAGGGTATATACTGCCAGATTGGGTTTAAGAGGGACACCTTACCCTTGTGCCCCTTTTCCCTGGATCCGTCGCTGGTTCAGGAACAGAAGGGTTTCTAGTTAAGAATTGGATTTTCCGACATCAATGTGTAGTAGGATGTGGTATGACCAGTACGACCGGTATATTGCTGACGACTCTTGTCTCTTAATACGAAAGCTCCAGGGTTCGATCCTAGCTCGGTGCTTACATCCTTGGACAAGGTGTTTTGCCACCATTTGCCCCTTTCAACCCAGGTGTATGGAATGGATAACTGATATACTGGTACCTGGCACTTGGAGAGCCCTCGGAAAAAACAAATATTAATATCGATGAGGCTATTCTGAATTTCACCATGTTATCATTAAAATTTATAAATAAAGATTTTTCTTCATATTTTTTTCTTCTTTTTTTTCAAATCAGGGAGGTGGGTGCAGTTGGAACCTTTGCGACTTTCCTCGGCTCTTACATCATGGCGATCAAAGCATTTGGTATTTTAGGTGGGGTGTCCAATAGACCCCTTAACATCATCACGCACTCTGCGGCTTCGGACGGTGGCTGGAGCGGATTCTTCGGCCTCATCGGGTCCTCGTTTTTCCTGACGGGTCCCCACTACATCATGCCCACCATACAGAGGGATATGGCCGAACCGCAGCATTTTTCGAAGGCTTTAGTCAAAGGAATGGGGCGTAAGTAAAAGACATTTTAAATGAAGGATTCTTCTTCTAAATGTTTAATTCCACCATATCATTATCAAGCATTTCGATCAAGAAAAAGTGAGGATAGATTTTTTTACATTATTAAGAACTCCTTTTTCTTGTTTTGCTGGACAACATTTTGGGTGCGAAATATAACGCCGAAAAGTTACTATGTTTGTTGGCGAATTCATATCAGTAAATCTTATTCAAGATGCTTTTGCCGTCATTGAATTCAGAATATCTCCTTTCCTTGCTATTTGAGTAGAACTTGTCAGGAAACTTAATGTCTGACACGCCTTTTTAAAAATTATTGTTTAACCACGCCCTTGCCTCGCCAGTCGATCCAGAGACATCTTCCACCAATCCATGACTATGGTACAGACACTCCTTCAGTCAATATTCTCTGTAATATACTTACGAGTCTGTAGACCAGGCATAGCCATTCCAAGCACCGATTGATTTATTGTCCTTCTGTCTTCATGTCTTTAGTTCAGATGCTTGCGATGTTCATCCTGGTAATCCCCATCTGGCTTGCCTTCAGCGGCCCCGTGGCTGAGATGGGGTATGTGGAGAGCGTCCTGAATGCCGTGCAGGCCGGCCCAGTCCGTACCGTCGTCTCTGTGCTTCTACTCTTTCACTTCGTAGCCGTGCTGGTCATGAGTAACAACCCTCTGTTTCAAGAGCTAGAACATAAATTCGATATACCGCATGGTAAGTGTAATTGGCTAATACAGCTAGGAGGTTGAAGATGGGATGGGGATGTATCTTCAAAGAATGATGTTGTTTTAAGCCATAGTGCCTTTCATGACAATGGCCTCTTATGGCCACGCCCATTTTAACATAGTTATCTACCACTCCCATTTTAACAAAATTATATTAACCACGCCCATTTTTACCAGATTGACCGTATCGATCACGACCATACATAAATTAGCGATTTCAAGCATACCGAACGAGGCCATTATAACGATTTCAGCGTATCGACCACGCCCCGTTTTCGAATATGCCCTCCTATTTCCCTTTTCACTTTTCACTTTATTATTCTGTGATAATGATCAATGAATTCGTTCTGGCAAATTATTTTCGGCAATCTTTAAAAATCTTATATAAAACTGATACGGTAACTCATAACCATAGGCTCTACGTTTTTAATCATTGAAGTAAAAATGTTTTTCATTATCTAATGATAGACATTGTTTTCATCCTTTTACAATAATTTCAGCATTTAACTGGAAGCGAATTCTTCTTCGCACGTGCATTTTTCTGTTGGAGTTCTTCATCGTGGAAACATTCCCTCACTTTGCCATTGTGACGTCATTAACAGGTGGCATTTTTCTTGCCGGGCTATCAATGGTGGCGCCAATTTTCATTCATCTAAAACTCCGCCTGATGGAGACGGCTGATGACCCGGATGAAGCGTAAGTGTCATGTATCAGCTGCAAACTAAGTACAGAATAATTTCACAGGAGAACTGTAATGACTATATGAAAACACTTGATATGCATTACTCATTTTCTCAGTGCGTCAATTCCCGAAGAAAATGATGAAGGAAACGGATAGCAGTTGTTCAAAAACGTTTTGATGAAGATTTTACGATTATAGGGCAATTATTGGGTTAATCACCTTCAGGATAGAAAATCTATACCAGAGGGGTATTCAAGTACTAAAGTTCATTAAAGGGGAAGTCCACCATGATAACAAGTTGGTTTTAATAAAAGCAGATTTTTTTTTCGGAGGGTAATTGTCCCGGGGTGATTGTTCAAAGGGGGTGTGAATGTTCAAGGGGGTAATTGTCCTAGAACCGTGGACCACTACATCAGGGATTTTCCTAACTCTTATACGAATAGTGCAGTGGTGACTCTCCTCTACACAGGACCTCCATTTGACGTCCTATCCGAGGGATTGCCTATATCAAGGAAATAAATGATTTCACGTAGTCACTTGCTTCTTTTTTTTCCTCTTTGTCAATCTAGTGGTATCTCGATGCCGGACAAGTTAGTGTGTATTCTCTCGGTGCCTGCCTACCTCCTAATGGTCGCTGGTGTTATTTACTACGCCAACTTCAACGTACACAATGGTGTTACGGTGCTAACGGTACCGTGTTATGTCAACGCCACCGCGGCTCACGTTTAACACTACACCATCGCATTCGAGCAAACTAAAGAGGCTGGTTTTGTGTCCGGTGTTCATGTCCAGTGTTCATGTCCGGTATTTATGTTTGGTGTTAACAACGTACGGTGGCTGCATGGTTCAGTGTTGTGCATTTAAAAAAATGACACCAAGGCCAGTGGTGGTCAGGATATGACTTGACATCAAGGCACGGGGACGATTTGTGTTTGGTAACTTTAGCACAATTACACTTGGCATGATGGTGATTGCATTGCACTGCTAGCAGACTAAATGGTGTTGTAAGAAATTTATAAGAAAAAACGAGTATAGCTAATGCCGCATGAAAGCCTGCTTGCTACAAACTCTGTGTACTTACATTGGGAAAGGAAAGGAATACGAAGAAGACAAAAAAGTTCGAGCGAAAGATGGATATTTTATTGGTAATGTGAAAAGACTCTAACACAATGATATTGAAGGGACGACGCATATATATTGATTAACTAGTATTTATGTCAAGATGAGATGTTTGTGATGTTGTTGATATCGTTTATTATAATTAAATATTGATGACAATGATCATAACAGTAATTCTAATCATATTAAAACGATGATTGAAATGAAACATTCTTTAAATTATGTTCAAGAAAACATAATTGAATAATTCAAAGGCAGGCTATTTTACCGACATTGCTACCGCTGCTGTGCTGTATTTTCATCTGCACTCTCTTTCGGTGAAGGCGCACATAGAGCGATTTCCGGTTCCTGTACCCAAGCATCATCACTCGCGCGTCATCAGTTGGTGATGCATTGTGGGACAGCCACATCGGGACATTGTGAGAAGCAGAGGGCAGTGTATGTAAATCTGAAGTAGTGTCAGTAGAATACCCTGCCTTTAAAGCAGTTCAACATTTCGTATTAACTGTGTATGCAGGGTAATTATAAAATCATGCCAGTAACAACCATATTTTCAATCAAAGTGGTTTTCGAATGTATCCCCTGTATTTATATTTGTTGCATTTCTAGTATCCTTACAGTTGAATAGTGCATATGGAAACGTAAGTTAGAAAACCTATTGTATAAATGCTAAATCCTGTACTGAAGGTATTGATGCTTTATGTCAATGTTGACTCTAGAAAATGAGACTAAATAAGCAAAAGCTCAAGCCAAATTCACAAGGCAATATTTTGTATTCAAGAATAATATCAATTTAATCACTTTCTTTCTAATAGGTATACAAGTACTTATATTCCATCTGAACGACAAATTTCTCTCCTAAGTTTATCCTACTTTGTATTCATGAATGATATTAAAATCATTCTTTCTCTTTCTAATTGGAATGCATATACTTTATTCTGTACGATAATTACCTCTCCTAAATTTCTCATTACTTTATATACAAAAATCTAAAAAATGATAGTAATGAAAAGTACATAGTGTGTTGGATTAGTACAGAATAATATGTATTATAATCACCAAAAGATGAAAATTGCGATATTAATTCAATAAACACTTTGCCAAACTATTCTAAATGTTTCTACTTTGTTATAAACTGTCGGATGTCAAAGAACTGACAAATAATGATATATGACGCATGCAATCACCGTTGATTACTATTATATTACAAGTATTATGTAAAAGTCTTATCATGTTACAAAGTGCATTGGACAAAATGTATATCATGTAACTAAGATAGTGTTGACAAGGAATGGTATTCAATTTTTTTGTTAATGCTTAGAATTTATTCAGAGAACGATTAAACCAGTTTAGTGGCTCACCCGAATATGATTCTGAAATGGGCGTGGGGGAGAGATCACATGCAGGATGACTCAAAATTTAGGAGTTTTTTTTTGTTAACGATTCTGGTCTTTTTTTTTTTAATTACCAAGAAATATACAAACGCCTAAATGTTCAAATGCTTTAGCCCGTTGATGAAAGAAAGAAAGAAAGAACATCTCCTACTTTCAGTTTGATGTAGCTACAATGTTTGCTGCATTTAAAAAAATGGAAAATATGTGAAAAAATTTATCCCCACTGTTATTAGTACTATTAATGTATTTTGGAATATTAAAACATTGTAATTTCAAGTAGAATAGTTATATAAGTTTGTGTTGTATATATTTTGTTTTAAAACTTGAAGAATAGTATGGATATATCAAATTATATATTTATCATATTGTGTTAACTTGTGTTACTTAGTGCAACAGTTTGATAATAGTGATTTGTTTTCTTCACGGTAGATGCGGTTGTGTGTGTGTGTGTATTGGGTTTTTACAGACGTGTATCAATCAGATATGATTATTTACATCCGAAAGACGCGATTCAGTTTCGAACCTGCGTCCTCGGCTGAATCAGTTTGTAACTTCCACTGTTAGCTGGATTACAGGCGCACGCCACAACGCCTAGTTACGCCTAGTTGTCACTACTGAATGTGTTTTTAAGGGTTTTATATGAGTTTTACTGATCATGAGAAGTTTTCAATAGCAGTACTTTAACATTCCAAACCAGGAGCAGCGACTTATTGTCACGAGGGTTTGTGGGGGCGGGGGCGACACGCTACATACGTAATACGCTATAGATCTTCTGCAATATTTACTCGTACAGTATTATGCTAGGAAGCGTAGCGACCGAGCGATAAGTTTTTACGGATTTTTGTTGTTTAATAGTTTAAACGTAATTGTATTTTAGAACACTTATGAGAATAAAATGTGTTGTATCATTTACTTGTTATTAGTGTTACATGTATTTGCACCTTTTCAAAATTTCAGGGGGATTATTATAGGCAAGAGTAGGATGATTGCCATCCATGCTGTCTTTGCCGAACGTGCCACAATGATGAGCCGAACATTCCCAACAGAATATAATAAAAACTACTGCTTTTTCTTCACGTCAGAAATGTTGGAGATCTATAACGCTTTCGAAAATGTGTGAACTTTATATCCTTCTTTAGAATAACCCCTTAAAAATACTCCAGCACTGCCCTTGTTGTTAACCCAATATACATTATTATATTTCCCAACCTAACACCAATCTACGATATGACAACTAAAATACAATATCTCGCAATAGTTCAATGTATTGTAATGATTTTGTCAGTATGCAAATAAAAAAGTGGGCATTAAATTTGAATGTATTGTGAAAATTTCCTGTCCAATATGTGGTGGAAGAAGGAAATTCATGGTTTTGCTAGAAGAATGGAATATGGAAGGATAAGTTAATCACAACATAAATGTTAGGCCAAATGATTAATGAAACTAAATTGTGCGCATTGCCAACTTTGTGTACTATGTATTTTGCTACAAGTATTAAATTGTTGATATTGTGAGACATTGAATAAAGTGCGATGAAATGATTACAGTGGTTTATCTGAATGTTTATTTCTGAAACACTAATCCTGACAAAAATAAAGCTGGGCAGAATACTAAACGGCATTGGCGGTAAAGATAATCAAGCCTAACAGGGGGAAAGTCAAAAGTAAAACATCATCTTTCTGTTAACTTTGAGCAGGGGCGGCGGACCGTCTTTCAAAGTGAGGGGGGGGGGCACCAACAAAAAAGGCATTTTCTGGAAAAAGGGGCACCTACAAAAGGAAACCTCAAAGCGAAAATCATATACAATTTTTAGACATTGGTATATACCCCTTTTATTAAAGAAAAAAATGACTCTTAGTCTTAGTCGCTTAAATTTAGGAGCACAATTTATGGGTAAAGGAAAAAGGGGACACCTATCCATAGGGAAAAGGACACTTATCAGAAAAGAAAAATAGCACATCTCAAAGTAAAAAGGGGAATTATCAGAGGTGAAAAGGGGCACTCACCAGAGATGAAAAAGGGCACTTATGACAGTGGCGGATCCAGGAATTTCTTACCGTGGGGGGCACAAAATCGCATGGAGTGCAATATATGAAAAACGATGGAGCGAGGCGTCAGCGGCGAGGGAGCGGAGCGACCAAGCGGGGTGGGTCTGGGAGGGTCAGAACCCCTCCCTGAGTAGGAAGCATTTGCAATTTTAGAACCACATTAGGTGCATTTTCAGGCACTTCCTGGAGTAATATGACGTAAAATTGCTTTCTCCTACGTACCCTCAAAGAGTAGGGATCCAGGGGCGGATGATGGGATCTAGCTCTTTGCTAATTAAGGGGGGGGGGTGGCCCAATGACGACACGGAGCATCGTCCACGAGCCGCGAAGCGGCGAGGCGATTTTGTTGTTGCTATTTTGAACCCCGTAAGTGATGTTTTCCTGGCATCTACTGACACAATGGAGACCATAAAAAGCAGTGCATGATAATTACGTCTTTTAATCAAGTAACAGTTTAAGGGGGGTTGACCCAAAGACGATGCAGAGCATTGTCCACGAGCCGCGTAGCGGCGAGGCGATTTTTTCTTGTTGCTATTTTGAACCCCCATAAGTGATGTTTTCCTGGCATCTATATACTAACACAATGGAGACCATAAAAAGCAGTGCATGATAACGTCTTTTTAAATCACTTAAGTAAAAGTTTTAGGGGGGGTTCGACCCAATGACGATGCGGAGCATCGTCCACGAGCCTCGAAGTCCGAGCCGCGTAGCGGCGAGGCGATTTTTGTTGTTGCTATTTTGAACCCCGTAAGTGATGTTTTCCTGGCATTTATATACTAACACAATGGAGACCATAAAAGCAGTGCATGATAACGTCTTTTTAAATCACTTAAGTCAAAGTTTAAGGGGTTCTACCCAATGACGATGCGGAACATCGTCCACGAGCCGCGAAGTCCGAGACGGGTAGCGGCGAGGCGATTTTTTGTTGTTGCTATTTTGAAACTTCGTAAGTGATGTTTTCCTGGCATCTACTAACACAATGGAGACCATAAAAAGCAGTGTGCATGATAACGTCTTTTTTAATCAAGTAACAGTTTAAGGGGGGGGGGGTTGACTCGATGACGATGCGGATACTGTGTGGGTCTGGACACATGATGGCGTTTTTCTATTCACATCACATTTTCACTTGGCAGCTCAAGAGGGGATTAAACCCCTAACCCCTCCCCATAGATCCGCCACTGGGATCTTTTGAAAACTGGAAGCAATAAGCATTACATGTAGGCGATGGAAAAAAAGTGCTTGCGAAACGAATAGAAACTTTGTGGTAGGCTCTTCGCGGCCACAGGGATGACAGAAAATAATATGACAATGAAACCAGCAACTGTGGCAGGATTAATGGCGGGGACAATCTGCATGCTGAAAGAGCACTTAGAATAGGTATATCGGAAAATTAATTCAAGACTAAGTTATAAGTTGGAAGTTATAAAGGAGATAAAATCTTTGGTATTAGTCATGTTCGACTTAAAATTGCATCCCCCCCCCCGCTCCTTACCCGGTAAAAAAAACACCTTCTTATAATATCATCCCCCTTTCTTTCTTTTCCCTTCTCATTATTCTCCCTTTCCCCCTTTTCTCTCCTCCGTCTTTCCGCCTTTCTTCTTTTTCCGCCTTTTTTCTCCTCTCTCTTCCCCTTTCCCCTCCTTTTTCTCCTCTCCCCTTTTCTTTCCTCCCTCTTTTCTTCTTCTTTCTCTCTTCCCTTTTTTCTTTTTCCTCTCCTTTTTCTTTCCCCTCCTTTTCTCCTTTTCCTTTTTTGGCCGGGGGCACGTGCCCCTGTGCCCCCTTGATCCGCCACTGTATGAAAAGGGAAAAGGGCGCTTATTACAAAGGAAAAGGGGCAATTATCAGAAGGAAAATGGCACTAATTAGAAAGGATAAGGATCACGTATCAAAATAAAAGGGGCACTTATTGGAGATGAACAAGGGCACCTATTACAGAGTTAAAGGGGGCACCTCTCAAATCTAAATAAGGGCAGTCGTCGGAGATGAAAAGGGGCACTTATACGAATGAAACAGAGGGCATACACAGGAAAAGAGGCAATTAAAAGAGTTGAAGGGGCACTTTTCAGAGATGGTAAGGGGCACCTCTTGTACCTGAAATGGGCACTCACTTGAGATGAATAGGGGCACTTGTGAGAATGGGAAGGGACACTTATTATAAAGGAAAATGGGCACTTATCAAAGGGCACATATGAGAATTTATAGAGGCATCTATCAGAGGTGTCAAAAGGGGCATTTATGAGGAGATCGAGAAAGTGGCTCTTATTAAAAAAGAAAAGGGGCAATTATCAGAAGGAAAATAGCACTAATTAGAAAGGATAAGGATCACGTGTCAAAATAAAAGGGGCACTTATTGGAGATGAACAAGGGCACCTAATACAGAGTTAAAGGGGGCACCTCTCAAATCTAAATAAGGGCAGTCGTCGGAGATGAAAAGGGGCACTTATAAGAATGAAAAAGAGGGCATACAAATGAAAAGAGGCAATTGTCAAAATATAAAGGGACTCCTCTCAGATTTGAAAAGAGGCAATTAAAAGAGTTGAAGGGGCACTTATCAGAGATGGTAAGGGGCACCTCTTGTACCTGAAATGGGCACTCACCTGAGATGAATAGGGGCACTTGTGAGAATGGGAAGGGACACTTATTATAAAGGAAAATGGGCACTTATCAAAGGGCACATATGATAATTTAATAGAGGCATCTATCAGAGGTGTCAAAAGGGGCATTTATGAGGAGATCGAGAAAGTGGCTCTTATTAAAAAAGAAAAGGGGCATTTATCAGAAGGAAAAAGGGCACCTATTAGAAAGAAAAAGTGGCACGTGTCAAAATAAAAAGTGGCACTTTAGGGGTACTTGAAAGAGTGGGGGCACTGTGCCCCTGCCCCCTGCTTATTACATGTGATGAGAGCTAGCTTCGAGATGTAGGACTAAGGCACATATTGTTTGCGTACAGGAGCTCTCGACAATAAGCGTCATTGCACTGCATTATTCTACACACTACGCTAGTCGACACCCCCTCCCCTAAACACAACAACAACAACAACAAACAAACAAACAAAAGACATACAAAAACTAAAAACAACCATGCAGTTCTTTGTCAACATTTTACTGCGCTAACTGAATTGAATTAAACATTCTCTAATATGTTTCGTCGAAATTGGAATTTGTTTTTCATTTTCCAAAAGTCAAATAAATAATTGATAAAATAGAAATTGGGTCTGAGGAAAGGGGGGGGTCATTCAGTACGTTGTATCAATAATTGAAAATTAAAGATTGATTATGTAGGCTACTACTAGTAGCTGACAAGCTGACAAGCCCTCAAAACTTGAAAGAGACAACTGGGCCTAGATCCCTTCTAAATTGTAGTAGTACGCCCAGGGGCGGATCCAGCCGGCGGCAAAGGAGGGGGCCTAAAAAGGGGCCCACTTCGTGCGAAAATTTGAAAATCGTGCTGGTCGATTTTTCGCTCAGTGGGGGGGGGGTGGGGGGTGGTAGGTAGTGAGCAAAAAAACGAAAGGGTGATTTTTTCTTCTTCACCGCCCCCTTGGGCGCCAGGGGAGGGGGCCCATCTTCTTCTTTTTTCAAAAAAAGGGTGTTTTTACCTGTTTTTTTTCCTAGGGGAGGGGGCCCGGGCCCCCCTGGATCCGCCACTGAGTACGCCCATGGTAAGACATCCCTTCTCCCCCGTTTGCGCGTAGCTACAAAGTTCAAATTCTTTGAATAAAAAATATATATACAAAGATGAAATGAATGTCATGACGGGGGAGGGGTGGTGATAGAGCACAAAATTTCTTGTAGGTCTATGCGTAATAAAAAATAGGGCAGATAATTTAAACTTGGCGGAATTATATATAACACCGAATCCGCCTGGCGTATCAGTTGCCAATTTGGACGGGGCAGGCCGGGGACGTTGTTATCACACGGGCATCACACCAACGAGACGAGTTTCGGCAGACAACGCTGCTCTTGGCGGGGGGGATCCGTCTGGCGGATTTGATGAAAGTACAGTTACACTACTAAGTATACGTACAGGCCTATAGCTACCACATCCGACAGCTCTATAGGGATCGAACCAGCTAGGCGCTGGCCGGATAAGGCAACTGGCTTAGGGGTATATAATGACACTCAATTTTCAACTTTGACATCATCCACCCGATGCACCCTTGAATGATCGAGTCTCTTGATCACCATCCCCCTCGATTCTCTCTTGATCACCCTGCACCCTCATGTCACCCCTCCGCGGCACTCTCTCCTCTCCTAGCTCCCATCTCTTGATCTCTCTCGATCTCGATCCGCCGCCTCTCATTCCATCTCCCCCCTCTCTGTCTTCCTCTCTATTCCCCCTCTATGAGCTCTCTCTAAGCTATTTACACCCTTTAATTTCTTCTTCTCTGCATGCATGGCCCTCGATGATCAGTTTCTTCGCCATTTATACTTCATGTTGATCATTATGATCATCGCTCAAGGGGGCGGAGGCGCAGCCATATTATCCGGCCATATAGCCGCTATAATCTCATTCGGTTCCTATAGCTGCATGGCTCTGCCTATCAGGCCCGTAGCCACGGGGGCACGGGGCACGTGCCCCAAAATTTCCAAGATCATACACCCCTCCTCATAGACCCCTCCCCAAGACGTCGATCAATTACATGTATGTGCCCCCCCAAACATCAAACTCTGGCTACGGCCCTGCTGCCTATGGCTATATATGCTAGTATGCCACCCCCCCCCCCGCCTTGGAAATCAGTGGCGTATGTATTTAATATTTGAACAGGACGTTCTTTACAACAACACAAAATGTAGTTTATTGCCTCAAATCTCTTACAGTAGCATAATAACTGATCGAAAATATAAGCTTATATAACGGCCTACAATAAACTGCCTTCATTTCATTAATTACATTTAGTCAGATTTATCTTTGCATATTTCTATGAATTTTGTTACTTTGTATCTATATTTATTATTTCGCGAGGCCCTAAAGGATAACAGTGTCATAATCACTGACTAGGCTACCCTGGGTAAAACAAAAAAAAAGAGGAAAAATAAGTAAATAAGTGTGTTTTTCTTCGTCGATAATCTGTGCCGAGACAAGTCACGTGTACCCTCGCATGTTTGTCATAGATTTAGTAAACAGTCGTTTCTAACAAAATTCATGTAGCACGAAACTACGTAGGAAAAGAATTTGCAAGCCTCATATACATAATAATAACAAAAGCACTGCATAACGCTGTATGCACGTAGCTACTGTACTAGCGTATTAAATGCACAAGCACTAGCACTAAGCTGAGCTATCGAGGACGTACACATACACAGCGCGCTGGCCAGAACCAAACTATAAATTACAGCGAGCCGGTATCATAATAATATAAAATCTAAATATTTTCTTCAACGTAAACTCAAACTGGTGCACGTGCAATATGGAGGATTCTTGCAAAAATAAGCGCAGCATAACTGAAGTAAGTGAGAATGAAAAGAAGGAGCCTGGAAATACGAATGAAACACCATCAACATCTGCATCTGCGAGTACGACTTCAACTTCAACTCCCCAACAAACCAGCCCGAAACAACAGCCGAATCCTGATGTTATTTTTCACCAACCACCGAAGAAAAAGCGCAAACGATCATTTTCTCCGGTTAACTCGACTTCAAACGTAACATCACCATGTTCAGGGCCGTCGAGCAGGAGAGAAAATACGCCTCCCATAGACGTTATGGTTCACAGTTTGATCCGTCAGTGTCAATCGGATGGTGTGGGTGGCTCGCCAACGGGCGGCAGTGGATCGTCGGTGGGACAGGGCCCCATGAGCTCTCCTCAGCCGCCCCCTCCTTCTGTCAGTCCAAGGGGCGGAACATTGTCACAGGTCCGACGATTGGGCAGTCTGGAAGGCACAGGGGTAGGAATCTTGCGAGATGGAGCTGGCTGGCCAGGATTTGGGAGCGAAGAGGAGATGGGAATGAGCTCTAGTGGAGCAGAAGAAGATGAAAGGAACAATAAATATGCTGGTAAGAAATTGTGTGTTGTGCTTCTTCCAGGGAATTGATTTAATTAGGCATAAGGGAAAGTAGAAATGTGAGTGACATGAATTTATCAAATTGATTATTTTATTCAACTGAGAGAGATTAGTTATTTCTCAATTTAGAAATCTACTCATTTCCTCATGTTCCTTCACTTCCTTGATATTCTCTGAAGAGACATGGGTCTAAAACATAATCATATTAAAATATCCAAAATATAGATAGATTAATTAGGTTTCAAGAGTTAGGGCTTGTTAATGACTAATGACTGTAATGTAGGTCACTTATTCTAACCTAGTCCTTAACCAACTTGTTAATTTGTATCATAAATTACTTTTCTTCACTTGGAAATTATGTGAATTTTCCATGATTTTAGCTGATACATGTATAAAGGCTGCAGTGTATTAGGAAAGCATCTGGAGTTAACAGCTAGTAGGATCATTCTCACACTGAGTCACAGTGTGTTGCACAAGAACAAATGGTTATTATAAGGAATGTGCTGAACTTCTGCAGAATGCACACACCAAACAATAAAATATGCACAGCATTTGATTTGTCTCTTTTATACTAAGGTCATGGAGAAAACTACACCCCAGCCCCAGGAATTTACATTGGTGACCCTAGTGTCTAGTGACAATGCAAATAGTCATTATAGTCTAGATCTATTCTAGAGATCTAGTGGGACTATTGGAAATAATTGTACAGGTGTTTCAGGCTATGCAGAGAGCATTTACATTTGTAAAACATTACTCATATTGTATTCAATTATGCATGTTTCTTCCTTTCTCTGAAGTCTGAATAGATGTCATCCCCGTGCATATCATTAGTTGTTGCTGTTTCAAGCAAACCTCGAGCATTCTTTGAGGCCATGCAGATCATTGATATCTTTTGTTTGAGAAAGTGCATGGAATTTTAATAAGTTCATCATTAAATTGGATATGTTTAGAATGTAGACTAACTCTGAATGGATGGAATCCACCTTGCATGACATAAATTGTTGCTATGTCGGAATAAGCTCAAGCATTCTTTGAGGCCATGAAGATCATTGATATCTTTTGTTTGAGAAAGTGCTCGAAATTTAAATAAGTTCATCATTAAATTGGCCTGTGTCTAGAATGTACAATGTAGAGTAACTCTAAATGAATGTAATCCACCTTGCATAACATTGGACATTGCTATGTCAGACAAACCTCACATATTCTTAAGGGTCATGAGGATCAAAAATCTTTTCTGTTTGAGAAAGTTCATGGAATTTAAAGAGTTCATCATGAACTTGGCCAGGTTTAGAATGTAGAGTAACTCTGAGTAGATGGAATCCACCTTGCATAACATGGGTTGTTGCAATGCCAGACAAACCTCAAGCATTCTTTGAAGCCAGAAGATCAAGGATATCTTTTGATTGAGAAAATGCTTGGAATTTGAATAAGTTCATCATTAAATTGGCCTGTGTCTAGAAATGCGCATCTATATGTGTAGGCCATGAAGGCCACATAATAGTGACTTTTAGATTTGCACAACGACAACGTGGACTGCTAGCTGTGACATCCTTTTAAGGTAATGTGACGTCTTTTTAAGGCACTGCCGAGCAGACTGTCAGTGCCCGGCAGTGCCTTAAAAGGACGTCACATTGCCTTAAAAGGACGTCACATTGCCTTAAAAAGATGTCCACATAGCAGTCCACATTCTCGTCGTGCAAATCTAAAAGTCCCTAATGCAGGCAGTGTGTACATACTGATACTAACAATTATCTCCTGGACAATCACCCCCGGCCAATTACCAGCGGTATGATTACCTCCCAAGGACAATTAACCCCTGGAAAATTACCCCCCCCCCAAGGACAATCATCCCCGGAGGACAATTACCCTCCAGAAATTACCCTCTAGGACAATCAACCCCGACCCCCGCATGTGTGTCCTGTGTGTTGGGGGAGGGGGAGGGAGGGGGGAGTCGCACATGATATTTTGTCTTTTGGCAGTTGTCTTGGGTGGTAATTGTCCTAGGAGGTAATTTTCCAGGGGGGTTGGGTAATTGTCCTTGGGAGGGGGGTGGGTGATTGTCCTGATACGACTGATATTTTGTTTAGTCTGGTATACTATGTAGTACATGTACTTATGCAAAGGGTGATTGGAATTCAATTTAAATTGCAAATTTGTAATTTAAATTTCTTGAATATAATTATTTCCTTTGAATTAAGCTCTTTACTGTGTACTATAATTGTGGAGTGATGACTGCAATGTTATAGACCAGTTCAGTTATCATTTCTTTGCAAGAATGACCCCAAATATCTACAAGTAAAGTCAGATTTCTTAATGTCAATTAGTCACACACTCTTCATTTAAGAGTAACCACCCCCAAAGTGCCCCAGGAATAGTTTTTCCCCATTAATTCATTTTCCCCTTTAAAAAGCTAAGGGGGTAGGGGAAAAAGTAATACATCTTAAAGCCCAAGTCCACTCCAAAAATAACTTGCCTTTAATAGAACCAGAAAAATCAGACAAACCAATCAAAAAAAGTTTGAGCAAAATCGGATAACTAATAAGAAAGTTATGAATTTTTGAAAAAGTATGTAAAACTAAAAACAATGGAAATCACTACACAAATTGCCAATTTGGTTATCAGTTTGTGACATCATGTCGTCACTACTTATCAATTGCTTTATACATGTATAGTTTAATCCCATTAATTTCCCTTTTTATCCCCCAAAACTTGATTTCCCCGTGCCTTTGCCCAGGTTACATGTATAGGATTTGTATCATATTGCGTGCATGACATTTCCAAAAATCTTTTATAAATTTTGAAGAATTGATACTACATGTATTTTTCTGAATATTGTATTTCACAATTATTGATTTTTATATAAATAGTTTATCAAAATTCAAATTTTTCATGATTTAACTGGAAAAAATTACTCTATATTAGTGCATCCACACAAAAACATATTACTATCAATCTAACCTTGGATGCTGGTGTGAAGAAATAAGATTCTTAGGGGGAAAATAGGAAATTTATATTATCAATATAAAGAAAATAATTAGTGGATAGTGAGGACCATACGTTACAGACTCATGAGTGAGTTGCCAATTTGTGTAGTGATTTTCAAAGTTTTTATGTCATTAAAAATTCATAACTTTCTTATTAGTTATCCAATTTTGCTCAAACTTTTTTTGATTGGTTTGATTTTCTGGTTCTATTGAAAGTAAGTTATTTTTGGAGTGGACTTTGGCTTTAACATACTTTGTATACTGCTGTGCCTGTGGTTATAAGGAAAAATCATAACATGTAACTGTATGAGTAATAATCTCACTTGTTTCAGTGGATTGCAAATTTTGTTATGAATTACCTTATTTGTTTTATTGCCTCCTTTTTACTCCTAGGTTTTGAGTGGCAGTGGGACGACACTGCCAAGTCCAATGCATGCTGTCTGGCCAAGATGAAGACGGAGGTGAGGTTTCATCTAGACTACAGCTGTGGTACAGCAGCGGCCAGGGGCTCAGAGAACATGAGGGATGGCCAGTTCTTCTGGGAAGTCAAGATGGTCTCACCCGTCTATGGCACAGACATGGTGAGATTTTGTACTTCAATAAGATTCTTAAAAATTACATCTCTCTACATAACATGATCGCAAAGTCAAAAGATTTATGAACAATTCAACCCAAGCCAGTTTCGATAGCATATCTGTCTCATATTAAAGTGTGCAAACAGTACAATCAGATATCATGTGTTCCGAACATGACTTCTGTAGGATATACAACAAGATTTGAAATTGTCAATGAGTTGATTTCTCGAAAGCCTTTGCTATTACGTTACATGGACAACTTCCTCCCTGGGAAAACTGCTCCCTTTGTTGTTAATTGTCCAATAGGATATTCAGGGAGATGGGGTCATAATTGTCTTGAGGGGTAGTTAGCCAAATATAAGGGGGTATCCAGGGTTTTAGTTAAATCTAAGTAGTGGTTATCAACAAAATAATACACAGCAGTAAGGGCATTAGTAAGAAATTACCCACACACGGTACCATGATTTTACTAATGACCGGTCATATGTATTTACTAATGACCGGTCATATGTATTTACTAATGACCGGTCATTAGTAAAATTACATGTTAGGCAAAATAAATGCCTGGTCAAGTGTACGCTCTCAACCAATCATTTGATAAGGATCCGCTTCATCATCTTATAATATTGACTGGTATATAGTGTATTTTAGTTGCATGCTACATGTTAGAGGTCCTCATGAGTTATGGCCATATTTGTTTAGAAGATCAAGTTCATAATTTCATCTTTTGATAAGCAAAAAGGAAATAAAAAAAGGCTTCTTTTTCAACCTTAAAAAAAAAAAGAAAACAAATATAACTGTCCAAACCCTAGTGACTTATCCACTAGACCAGAGCACATCTGTTAATGTTACATTGTATACCCCTGTCACTTTTATAGTTTTATGAAACAAACAAAACTCAATGAATTTACCATTGGCTGTGTTTATCCATTACAGATGATAGGTGTCGGTACCAAGCAGGTCGACCTGAACCAGTACTCCAGAGCCTTCTGTAGCATGCTAGGACACGAGCCCAGCAGTGAGAGCTGCGGACTCTCCTACACTGGTCGCTTTCAGAAGGGAGGCATCGGTCGTATGTACTGCAGCAAGTTCGGCCAGGGAGCAGTCATTGGCATGCACTTGGACATGTGGTTCGGAACCCTCACCTACTACAGGAATGGAAAACATCTAGGTAGGTCTAATTCAATCTTGAACGGTTCTTTATGTATGATAGCACTTTTGTTTCTTGTGAATACTCCTTTAAGGTCATTTTGACTTCTGGCAAAGACAGAAAAAACTGCCACTGAATCAAAAAATCTGTCAACAAATTTTCCAAACCAAAATAAGAATAGAAATCTTTTTAAACAAAGGAAAAGTATCCTGCCTCTGAATATCGATTAAAAACAAGTTTTTAGAAAGTGAATCAGTGGGAATGTATAAAGCTTTCAGTTTGTGGAAGAATATGTTACAAGATACTAATGAAAGTGAAACAATATTACTGTTCATGCTTGAATATATTTTTTCTTTTATACCATACAGTGGATGTGTATTTACAGCATATACATTGTACACTGTTTAAGAATATAACATACCCTAAACAATTGCATTGAAAGTCATACATTGGTCATTGATTCTTTACTTTTGTGATGTGCAGGTATAGCAACTAGGAATCTCCTGAGTAAGACGTGGTACCCCATCGTCAGCTCTACGGCAGCCAGGTCCAGCATGAGGTTAGTCAACACCAAATCATTCCCCAGCAACCTCCAGTTCTGGTGCTGCCAGGCCCTCAGGAAAGCCGTCCCTCCCGAACACAACGTCCTGGACGTCGTCCCTCTTCCCCCAGGCCTCAAGAACTTTCTAGAAGACAACCTGTCGTGGCTGCTCAGGGCTCATGTGGAGTCCAAGACGAAGGAAACGCAGACGGTGCTAAGCATGATGTCCAAGCGATGGAAAGAAAAGATGGATCCAGAAGAGGAGGATGTATGATGGAACTGATGCTGTCAAAAACTTCCTAGAAAGATGGTCAAATCTATTTGGAGATGATGCTAATGCATGTAACTTGTTAGTGCCAATGGTTGGTTCTCATTTTCTTGCCACAGAAAGATTTTGATAGTCACACAGTTCCCAAATACTGTCAGCCTGCGTGGAAACTCAGCCATCTTCTGGATTCTGGTAGATTTGTTTTGGGACTAGTCAAGGAGTGATCAGATTGAAACAAGCTTAACGTGTGCTTCACTTAGCAGCTTTTGGTTGGTAGGAAATGCAATCAACGTCAGATTTTATTAAATAGACTTTTAAATGGGTAATCATATGAGGGAGGCTTCTGTGGTAGATTTTAGCTGATAGTACTTTGGATAGCTTGTCAACCAAGATGATATTTTATTTCCATTTAATCAAAGAAAATAAAGTGTATTAGGATATTACATGTTGGTTAAGGCACCACGGCAGGCATCTTAGAAATGGGGAAACCTTCTTTGGGAATCTACAAGTCAAATGGATAACAGTGAAGTCAAGATCTACATGTATGTAAGTCTAATTAATGCAAACAAATAACAGTACCTGACATGTACATGGATGTAAATTGCAGTCTTAATTACATCATTGTACAATAAAACAAGATTGGTGACAACTTCTCAACTCAAATTGTAAATATATATACTCTGCACCTCACTCATAATCCTTTGATTATTTATACAGATGACAACGTTGCACAATCATACTGAAAGCTACAGTTCACCAAGAAGTCAGTGGTTTAATGTTCAATGTCCAGACTTATCAGTGTCGTAACAAAAGCAAATGCTATTCAAATTCATGCCCGAGGTATGTACAGAAGATTGATGTTGAAATCACAGAAAACCATTGTAACACAAATACATGTATGTGTAAAGTGGAGCTCTTTAATACCACATTAGCTCATCACAGGAAGTGGAGTTTTTGTATCTGAACCTGTCCTTATCCATTATATTTGTGTTATGGACACCATGCTTGTGCTAATTAAATGCATATGTATGCTGATCAGTATGGCCAGTTACTACCAGTTTCGTCATTCTAGGGTTGCACTATCAATGCATGTTATCAGAAACCAATCATTCTACCCGGTATGGAGTACAAGAAAATGAAAACACTGCCACTACTGCCCACTACACTATTATTCTTTTCCAAGTACTAAAAATCCATGCCTTCCATGGGTGACAAATACATAAAAGAAGTTGGATTTACTAAAGAAGTAATTTATAGTCTTCAGAGCTAAAATCGTTTGTGGATCCTTTTGATCTGATCTGAATATGATCAAGATCTGAATATGTGACACTGTGACGTCAATTTCTCTGGCCAAGCAGGATTATGATTGCTATTGAAGGAAATTCTTTTTGGAGTTTTCTGCTTCTTGCTGACCATGTTGGGTGGCATGTGGTCACGCCACATGGTCAGAAACCTGTTTCTATAGGTATCTTTTTGAATGAGCATTCCCCCCAAATAACATGACAGTGTTGCTGTCTTTGTGAAATCTTCCAACACATATCTTCAGAGAGTTTTGTTCACATGCCTGCAGATGTTGGTGGTCATGGGGGGATTACAGAAGAAGCTCAATTTTGCAGTGCTTGCTATTACAACCAACTGTATCATTGATGAATAAGGGAATACAATGCTGCTAGTGATTTTCCTATGACATCTAAACTGACATGAAATTCTGATCAAACAAAATTCAAGAAAAGACTAATTTATTAGCTTACATGTAAATGTTTCAATGGATAAGAGTTGAATGCAGCAAAATAGCCTGGAAAGCTATTCATTAAGAAATAATTATTGGCCAGTGCTTGTTGACTTAATTTGACTAAAGCATATTATTGGTTTGTGTGCAATGGAAAATTTTAACATTTGTAATTATAGTATTTTTATATCGCTGTGTACATTTATGATTTCTTTTTCAATGTAAGCCACTGAAAATATGTTTCAAGTTTCCCCGATATGAATAGTACAAGTCCCAATTAAAAAAGAGCCTACCCTTTTTTGGCAAAAAAAGGACAGTTTAGCAGTATAAGAAAAGGAAGAGAAACAATGCTTTTTGATAAATTTTCTACCTATGGCTTGGGTCCAAAATGGGAGTAAAAACTTACAATACCACCAGATTTTTACCTTGTGTACTAATATATGTGGTCTTTAGTGAAATTTAAGAAAAACAAGAGGTTCAGCTTTTTACTCTATTAATCACAAATGGTAGGTATCCATATCATCTTTTTTAATATAATGATAAATGTTTCTTAATGTACATCTAAAGAGTAAAAATGGAATGCAACATAGATTTGTTTAATCATTTAATACTTGAATGTGACATGTTTAGCCAAAGGTCAATCCATTAACACTAACACCTATTATAAATGTAGCTTATATGTGATAAGTTACATTGCCAATGAAATAAGAATGAATACATGAATTGGTAAATCATGCTTGCATTATTCTGAAACCCATACAAAAAAAGGGTAATTCAATATCATATTGATGCTCGTTAGTTTTATGGTTAAGTCTGTTGCTTTATGTGCCTTGAAAATTGAAATAGTGTTGCAAGTTGAAACAGTTAATTGTTATAGGGAAAAAAAAATAGTTGCAGGTGGTGAATGCCAATGATTTTAATTTATGAGAGTCAATTTTCAGCTGCGTTCTAATTTAAGTGGTAAAATCTTAATTTTTTGAAATTTCATTTTGCTGTCTCGTGAATGTAAGTATGCTCAACAGAGAATCACCTTGTTCAATATTGAAGAAAACGTGTTCACCATTTTAACAAATGTATCGTATTAAAGCAGTACACTTAAGAATGTTCTGCAGTAATGTTGGTGTGCACCTTAGCTGCGCAGGGCCAGCCAGCTGATCATGTATTTACTATGCACAACACAGGAACTCCAGGCATTGTGCATGGTAAATACATAACCAGCTGGCCCTGAGCAGCTAAGGTCCGCACAAACATTACTGTGGAACATTCTTAATTGTACAATTCTTTTATTCATGAATATTTTCTTTTAAGTTGGAACTTTTCACATCTGATGAGGATTCGCCCTATGTCATTATTTAGAATTCGTTACATTAATCTAGCATCTCATATTAAATATTCTGCAGATATATAAATAATGTGTAAAACAATGTAGTTTTAATATTTAGTTTTAAAGTGTTAGCATGAAGAAGTCCTCTGGAAGGTACATAAAGATTGATTTTTATTTGGGAGGGGGGAATACCGTTGACACTTTTGAGAGGGGTTGTAGCGCTGGCGCAGCATAACTTCTGTTAATTGACTATTTACTTTACAAAAAGAATTAAAAACAAAAATCAAGTCTTCTTTCAGACAGATTAAAAGAAATAAAGTATAACAAACTCTACAAATATATATAACTCACCATAGTACATAGGATTATCCACCTGTAAGGGAGGTCAAAGGCACTTATTTCTTTTAAACGATGAAGGTATATTATCATCTATATTGTATTGATGCAAGCAAGAACAGTGTTCAGATACATGTCGTAGATAAGATCTTATTCTAAAAAGCTCGGTTGCACAGGATTATCATTTTGACAGAAGTATTATGAATGATCGCCACCTGTTGTCTATGGATGGAAATGGAATGAGCTGTACATAATGTATTAAATGATGAAGCTGATATTAAATCGAGGAGTTTGATGTCCTTCATTTGAATCTCATTGGTGCAAGTGATGATGGGTGATTGCAGGCAATGTGTCCTGGGGGGTGTTTCACAAAGACTAAGATCGACTTAAGTATGGCGGGCCATTCATGCCATTGGTTGCTATCCCCATTGGTCTCTAAATTATAATCTTTAGATAATATTTTTTCCTTCAATAATGAACTATCAAAAAATGTAAACTGTAGATTTGAGACCACGATTTGTACGTCCCTTGAAAGACAAATGCCAGTAAATAGTAAGAGCAAACAGTGGCATGAACGGCCTGTTATACTTAAGTCCAACTTAAAGTTGATCTTAGTCTTTGTGAAACACCCCCTGTACAGTTAACAAATAAATTATTCATACCTCTTGTCAATGTGATGTTTTTAAAAATATTTCTCATAACTCAAGAATGAAAGGTAGACTGGTTGAATCAGGGCCTCTGTTGAATAGTTTTAGATGTACCAGTAAGCTTGAATATGTCACATTCTCAAGAAACATAAATCGGGACATATCAATTTTTCACATGCTTAGAAAATAACAAAACTTGGTAAGGGCATAATAATTTAGTTGTTGACTGTATCCATATACAGTGAACCACCTGTATAGAAAGACCACATTTGTTGGTTCCTTGAAAATCATTTCTCATTGTAGCCTATATGAAAGGAACCTGCACGTAGAGACCACCCGCTCATAAAGATGGGCTTTCTTGTATCTGTTGAGCGGTCTTTATATACAGGTATCCATATATTTCACCCATGTATTAAAAGTCTCTTGACGTGACTATTAATTATGGTAGCAGTATGAGTAATTACCATTATTCATTTTTTCTCCATTTTTTGGACCCTCCGACGGGCTATTTTATTGAAAATCAATCTCTGAATAACATATTTGAATACATGTACAAATGAGTATCATATAATACTTCAGAATAAGATATACATAATGAATATCAACCATGATAAGATTACTGAAAGCATAGCATATTGATAATATTAATATAATAAGAATACTGTATACAAGTATAGAACGTAGATTTAAAAACAAAACACAATGCAACATCATGACTGAAAATGATTTGGGAAATTAAATAAAATAATACTAGACAATCAAAATCCTCTCAAAATTTATCAATTTTTATCAAATTTGTCATTTTTGTTAGCAAGTATACTAACTTGCCTCTCATTTGTGTAACTGTTATTTAATGGTCTTATCAAAGATTCTTCATTGTAAGATATACATGTATGTGGAAAAAAGACAAACATGTATGTACGGCTTGTATGGGACATAATGCATGGATTCATCCTGATGATGATGCTTCATGTATGTGAGGTAAATAATCAGGTAATCAAATATGTACAGGTAATCTTGAGTACGTACTCCAAATGAAAATGCATTTAGTGAGGAAAGATATCTCTCTTCATTATTCAGTCTAAAATTGATCAGACTTGCTCTAAACTATGAACTGGAAAGCACTAACACAAATTATATGCACCTATGGCATAGGAGGACCCACGACTGCGTCAAGATGGGGGGCAATTCTACAAAAATCTCTTAAGCAGAAAGTTTGAAGGGGGGGGGGGCGCTCAAGACCAAAATTAGAAGGAACTCTTATGTGTGTACTTTGGTATGGCAGATTTGGTTTTAAAGATGGGAGGGGCATGGGCTGGTTGTGCACCCCTTAACACTTTGGTTGCTTTCTGTGCCTCTCTGCACTGCCACACGCATTTTTGCACAAAACAATGGGCACCAATTGAGGGAAGGATTGCTTTGTACATTACCTATTTCCAGTCTTGATAAGTGTCATGAAAACCCATTTAACACCGGTATAGACTAATCTTGCACTCGAAACGGTTATCATGAAGCCCAATTTCGAGTAATGTAATATTTGTTTTGGTCTGGCCTGGTGTGTTGTCCAGGTGACTGATGTACTACTGTGGCACAGTTACATGTATACAGAGCAACTGCATATCTAATTAATTATGCACAAACATCTCTTAGTGACTAAAAAACATATTGTGTGAAGGAAACAAGGCATATTTAATAAATATATCATACAGAGAATATATAAAACACATTTTCTTTTACTGCATACACATCACATGGTAACTTGGCATCTTTAATATGTAAAACAATCTTATCCACTTTTCTCAACGTTTAGGACCAATTCTTTTAAATCCAAGAAATATGTTACATTGTTATACAGTTGCGTCAGATTTGTACGTACGTAGTATTTTTCCACAGACATTTGAATTTTACAATCATTGAAAAATTCATTTTCATGCGCTCTCAAATTCTACTGTTGCAAATATGTTTATACAACCCCTGTATGGAACAAATCTATTCAGTCATCAATAACGAAGAAAATAAAAGTTTATGAAATTTTCTGTATAGAGCAAAACTGAAGGGGAGCTCGCAAGATACGTCACAGTGTTGCCAATTTGTGTTAAACTGATGACAACTTCAACAATTCATTACTTTCCTAATTGGATATTGCTAAAACTTTTACTAAATTAAATTTGTTTCTCTCATTTTCTGCTTCTATTAAAACTAACTTAATATCAGGGTGGACTTCTCCTTTAAAGACGTTGGTCCCAACTGCTTACCAATACAAGCATACACGTTCTTTCTTCAGTCTTTCTTCATAGACGGGTAAAATAATCATCATCCAAGAATAATAAGCATTGAAGCAAGTGCTGGTTCCGTTCACTTTAATACTTATATGAAAACATCAAAATTAGGAATACAAGATACAAGAAAATTTTGTAAAAACAAATCCACCTCTGGACAAGATTATGGATAACAGATTGGTACACTGTAAAATGGTCTATATTCAAGGGTGGGGGTTACAAGGGTTTGGACCCCCCCCTTCTTTTATCATCTCAGATTTTACAATTGCAACCTCCCCCTCCCCTTTACTTGTCAAAATTTTGGGGAGTTGGACCCCATTTTATAAAAAATCCTGGGTATGTCCCTTAATGCAATTTCATAACCAGATGAAATCATGAATCCAAAATACTGCTAAAAATTTGGTTAAGAATTCTTGAACTCGATCTACATCATCAATATATTGTCAGCAGTTGCTCCATTTAATAAAATAATTATTTTTTGTTCCTTTGTTCCTTTCTAATATTCGACCTTCAAGTTGATGACATCACTTCTTTTGGGGACAAATATTTCAAAAAATTTGAATAATCAAGAAATATTGAAAATATCTCATTCTGTTCTGCATGTTAGCTGCTGATTCTGTACTTAATACTGTACTTAGTCCATAGCGGACTACGAATCAAATGACATTTATTCAAATGATATTTCACATGTCAATACTGTAAGACTTAAACATGTCTGATGTTCAGACTACCTAGTACAACTCAGAATATCTAATGATCCATAAATAAATGCAAACATGTAGCAATATAGATAACGGTGAGCTACTAAATTAATTACTGAAAAGATTGACGAATGCCTAACTTGATTGAAGTTTCTGAAAAATGCGGAAAATAAGTTTGGTAGAGCCTTTGCTTGCCCGCACATGATAATTGATATCAACATCTTTATTTCTTCATATAATTTCCAGTTACATAACTGACTTTGCTTGAATGTTTTTGAAAACACTCCTATCAAAACTAAGATTATTAGCTTAAAACAAAAAAATTATTCCCCTTTTCAATTAACATTTCCGGTCCTACATTTGAGTTGCCATATCAAATCTTTCTGAGCTTCATGCAAGGGGGTACTTGGAAGCATAAATCAGTTGCTGGTACTTCTATTCATTTAATCAGAATGCATCATCATGATCTTTGCACAATTTTAAATGATTTCCTCTTTACAGTTTTCAAGAAGTAAGAACATCTCATTTTTCTATTGTCTAAATACCAAGAAATCATGTGACTTGTTATCTGGTTTATTAATATTCTTACACTCTTGAATTTAATCATTTTCTTTTGAAAATTCAATTACGTGTTTCTGGGGGCAGGTGCTTGATATCAGACTTGAAAGCAGTCAAGTACATCTCACGTATACTTGAAATTCAAAGGGCACAAACCTTGAATCCTTTAAAATCGGAATTAAACATTGATTTAAGAACACTTCAATGATTATCCTTTTTTCCAACATCATGCATATCCTTTCAAGTGGCAGTGCATCCTGGCTATTCCTTTAAGTACCTCTTCATCATAATAAGAATATTGTGTCATTTCTCTAAAAACTCTTTTCCATGAGATGTCTGTTGACATGGTAACATCTTTGGTTAATAATACGGAGGGAAAAAAGACAATTAACAGAATCTCAAGTGATATTTTTAAAGTCGTGCAATAATTCAAATTATTTCCTGACATAGTTGACGTTCCCTATACATGGAGCGTTTTCATGAATCTTCATAGAAGTTATCATCATGACAAAAAAAGTTTCCTTGGTATAAATAGACCATCATCTTTTTTTTGTATAGGATGCTCTGTTACTAACTTCTTTTCGTATGTTTTGATAGTCCAACCGTTATGGACAGTAAACTTTTTGGATACAACATTATGCAGCTCCTTCAGCCAGCTTTCATTTTGATAATTTCTGTAGAAACAAACTCAATGCATTGAATATCTGTAATCATAAGATAATCCACATCCAACATTCCACTAAATATATAGCTTGTGTATTTTCTTCATGGTTTTTTTGGTCTTGTGGCTGTTGGTTTATGGATCCTTTTGTCAATGTCGGTCTGATGGGTTGTCGGTCTACTGGGATGACCCTCTAGACTGCAACACAGTTGATTTGCAAGCAGGGAAAAACCAACTCTGCCTGACTACAGCTTCAGAGATTATTCTTTATACTAAATATTGGGAAAAACAGGCAAGTGGCATTAAGAGAGATCCCTTGCATATACATACAGCAGCACACTCTTGGCTTATAAATAATACTGGTATAAAGCTTGTGTAAGACATCATAGCATAAAATTAGTCTATCATACTCATTTTTATGTCCACGATTGCCCCCAACAAAAACAAAAATAATAATAATAATAATAATAATACTGATTTAGACTGATGATGATTGACCTTGGCAGAGGGTTCCCAGAAGAGGTGGTCCAGAAGGACAATCCAATTCAAAGCCTTGCATATTTCAACACAGGCACTAATGATATTTCCATCTTCACATCTCCTTTGAGCTGTGGATATCTACTGCACATCATTTTGGCTTAAAATGTTTACCTGCTAAATCCATATATATGTACACACAATAAAATAAGTAAAAGTTTTGTGTACACTCAGGTACACTCAGGAAGTAAAAGACTCCACACACAATACCCATATTTGGCAAAGGCACATTTCACCCTGGATACCATTACCAGGATTAATTTCTGTATTTCTCCAGTGTAGGTGTATCACAGTCATGTCCTCTTCGCGTTCTGTGGGTGAGTTTGTGAGTCAATTGACAGTTTTCATGTCTACTCATTAGCTGACACACTGTAACTTGTTCAATATAATCAACGATTAGTTACAGTTGCAGTTACAGTGACGATAATGATGGCTGCGAAACTCAATCGCCCGTCTAGTTTCTGAGTTTCAATCAGCTCATGTCATGGAATACAAAATCAATAATGTAATTCAGACTGGTCTAAATCTTGGCCTTGACTGTGAGACCTTATTCAAATTTATTGTTTGTCGAAAGAACTCCCTTCCATCGAATCCTCCATGCGTAGGGATCGTTGAGTAGCATCATAAAACCAGGTCTCCATTTGTAGAATTGAAGAGATGGTAAACTCTCCTTGACAGCTCAGGTCCTACGCGTCTGGATGTAGCTAGGACGCCCTCTCCACGACGCACCTATATGTAAGATATAAAGAATATTCATGACCGAAATGAGCATGTGAAATATGTATGTGGCTTTG
Organism: Mesocentrotus franciscanus; assembly: GCA_037976565.1. Classification (NCBI taxonomy): domain Eukaryota; kingdom Metazoa; phylum Echinodermata; class Echinoidea; order Camarodonta; family Strongylocentrotidae; genus Mesocentrotus; species Mesocentrotus franciscanus. The sequence continues at coordinate 21,828,080 of CP137673.1, forward strand.
CATACATCTCGTCAATGTTACCCCAAAAAGATTAGTTTCATCTTTATATGCTTGTTATTATATCACGTTAGAAGTTGATACCTTCTATGTCTACTACCTTGAAGTCTTTCGTCAGAATGATTGCGGTTAGTCTGCTTTAAAATATATCGAGCAGAATTAGGAAATTTCAGTAAGCCACCTTGTTACACATGTATATCTCTGCAAATACATTAATGAAGAGTCTGAAGTAGTCCACTTGCAAAAAGACATTGTAATATTCTATGAGGGCATATGAAGATTCTTTTGTAGAAGAGACTTGTCTTTGAAGGACATGCTCGTTTTGAACCTTTTAATACTTACCACAATATCTTGGAGAAGTTTTTTAGCAGCATCTTCTGTTGAACAATTCCTGTATGCCTGAAAATGAACAAAAAAGAAAAAGGAAGAAATGAAAGAAAAAGAAGAAATGAAAGAGAAAGATATAATGTAGGAAGGTTGCCTTGATGATGGACATGTAACTCATAAATGGCTAACTGCCTGAGAAAAAAAATCTGCCTCCTATCAATGATGCAATTCCTCTGGACTTTAGTAAAGCCGTGGATCACAAGACAACCAAACAGAGGGCAATTTCGCCCACGAAGATCAATGGGGAAGGCATCCATCTGCAAACAAATATTCTGATGAATATTGTGACTTCAACATGGACTTCATTGAATCATAATCACCTGCAAGTGTCACACTACAAGCCAGATCATGAACCCATTCAAGGATATTGAAAAGTAAGTTTGTTGATTAAAAAGCTTTATAAGAACTTTTTTGAGACACAGTCTGAAAAGAATATTGATAAAACTGTTCATATGACACTAAAATGTTGTGGTAATATATTTAGACAAGGAAGAACGCAGACAAGGAAGAACGCAGTCAAATCCTACCTTCAATAGTAGTCGAGGAGAAGGATATTGAGCTACGATGGCTGATGCGATCTCTGGACTGACATTCCTGAACTGTTGAAACTGTTGCCTCCAAACCTTGAGCAGTCCCTTGCCATCTTTGCTCACCTTGACCCCTCCGGCCCAGTCTACATGGACGTGGAAAGAGAACTTTGCCTCATCTCGTTTCCTCCTAACAATATAGAAACAAAAGGATATCAAGGACAACTCAAGGAAGAAGAAAATAAGTAGGAGTAAAGTTTGTCAACATATTTTGAATTCTAAATGGCAACAAATAATGGTTTACGGGTGGTGGAGTAGCAAATAACTTTTTGGAAACAAACAAATAAAGCTGTTTTAGACAGCTGGCTCTTTTGAAGAAATTCAAAATTCTTTGGCATGGTAAAACATATATCATACTACGGTGTATTGGACTTGTACTATAAACTTTTTGCACATTAGTAAATTGTGCATTTTTATCCTCATTCATCGGGAGAGAAAATGAGAGAAAGGGAATGAGAGAAAGGGAAAGAGAGAGAAAGAAAGAGAAAGAAAAAGAGAAAGAGAAAGAGAAAGAGAAAGAGAAAGAGAAAGAGAAAGAGAAAGAGAAAGAGAAAGAGAAAGGGAAAGAGAAAGAGAATAAGAAAGAAATATAGAAAGAGATAGAATGGCACAAAATAAATATAATTATTTGAATCTTAAACAAGAATTTGTTCAGGCTTCCGGAACATATCAAATATGTTATAGGATCCAACTACGTTTCTTTTTAAAACCTGCTTGACTTAGCTGACTTGCATCTGAACAGGGATATGTCTTATACTACATGTACAATACACTTACTTGAAAGGTGTTTCAGCTACAGCTTTGGTGAACATCGCTACGAGGTCAGCTATCTGATCACTAGTCTCTACAAAACGCATGTTACAGGTCAGCTTCAACTGCAGATCAACCAAAGCCTGTCAGAGAAAAAAATTAATTGGTTATGACGGTACGAAAAGGGTTGAAGGGGAAGTCCACCCTGATATCAAGTTGGTTTTAACAGAAGCAGAAAAATGAGAGGAACAGGTCAGTGAAAATTTGAGCAAATTCTGATTGAAAATAAGAAAGTTGTGATCAATCAAACACAAATTGGCAACTCTGTGACGTATCTTGAAAGATCCCCTCCCATTTGCTCTGTACTAAAAAAATTAGAAATGTCTATTTTCCCTCAAGAAAATTTCAATCATACATGCACCCCAAATATAATCATTGCCAATATGTTTCTATTCAATCCCTGTATGGAAACAATCTATTCCATCGTCAATAACAAGGAAAACGGAAGTTTATGAAATTTTCTGTACAGAGCAAATTGGAGAGGAGATCTTTGATAGATCGCAACTTCAAAAATTTGTGGAGTTCAAACAAAAGAAATGAGGGTATAAAAGGAAAGAGGGATCACTGTACATCCTGGATTGACTTGATTCAATCAAGAAAACCGATAGTTGCTAATATGTACAAGAAAAGAGGACAAGACCAGGTAAGCAAACAATGTCCTGACAAGGGATAGTTTTAGCTACAGCACTCATCTTACTTAGGAAATCTAACTGCTTCCATGAAACCTAGTCGCGTTTTAAAGTTGTTCTAATCTGGAAGTTAACAGTGTATAAAGCAGCTTGTATTTTTATTGATGATGTGCCTTTGGAAAATTTGTTCTTAAAAGTGAATCACAACCTTGCATTTTAGCAATTTGCACACACAAAAAAACAAAAACAAATCTTTCTGTGAAAATTACCATCATGATTATTTCACAATGTACATTAACATTTTAAGGATCAACTTTGCCTTGGGATTGGTTGGGCCTTGAGATTAATTGCAATTTATATGAAATAAGCTTTCTTTCTCTCTTACACTGACCTCCTCAACGTCCACCCTGGATACAACAACATCAATGTCTTCTGGTTTCCTTTTTCTCTTCTTGCCTTTTCCATTTTCTTCACCTGTGACCCCAAGCACTGCATTCCTGTATTGTCTCTGGTGGACATTCTTTTTGGCTCTGAAAAAATAGTAAGATGTACTTTATACATGGTTTACAATCTTTTATACTATGTTTCATTGGTCCAAGGGAATATAGGATTGACGGAGTATCAAGAACGGTGAATTGCCGTTTGGTCTACAACCAGTTCATCTACTACCAATTAGTCTATTACCATAAAGTATGGTCTACACCCAGCCCATCTACTATCTACATGGTCTAATAATCATTTTGTCTACTTATCATTTGGTCTAATGACCATTTAGGCTAATAGTCATTTGGTCTAATCTCCAATTAGTCTACTACCCATATGTTCTATTGTTCATTTAGTCTAATTCCCAGTTTATCCAATGCTCATTTCGTCTACCATCCATAAGGTCTAATAATGATGATGATAATTATTATTTATGATTACAAGATTATTAGACCACATGGATATGGATTTTTCGTTGTTTGCTAGAATGTGAGAAAAATGATGATTCTTAGTTGCAGTGTAAAGGCAGCTTCTGTGGTCTTCTGTCCAAAAGGTACGATAAAAATCAACTGTAAAGCTTAATGGGACATATGACGAACAAGACCAAGCACTTCATTCCTATACTGTCATGGCAGGACTTTAATTTTGGACCTGAAAAACGGACAAGATATATATTTACAGGGTGTAACATGTTTATTCTCCAGTCTCATTGATCCAATAAAACCTCAGAAATAATGCATAATGTGCATATGAAAAGGCCTTCTGTTCGGAGCCAGGAGGGCGTTAAATCTGTATTAAAGGATATGAGTTAATGCCCTCTGCTCCAAAAAGGCAATTTATAAAGAGTACTCAAGATGAAATTGCCTATTAGCCTGAGTTTGGGCTAATGAAACTATGTTGGGAAGTGTCTTTATAAAGGCAAATTTACCTAAAAATGGGGAATTGTGCATTAGCGCTACATACCTGAAGTATTTCTCCATGCCTTGAACAACCAATGTGGGCATGATTCCTCCTAGCTGCCTCCGGATGTCTCTCACATGGTCACATAATGTCCTAAGACCTGCGGTGTACTCCCCTCTCTGTTCCTAAACACACCAAAAAACGTGGAGTGAGGTCATAAACGATACCTCGAATCTTGGAATAAATAGGAATAAAAGAGATTACTGGCATGAACATCTGCACAGCTCATCGCTATCAATGCCCAGGATAGAAGTGGTTGGAACGTCATCATCAATAGGGTCACAAAGGGTCAGTCATGACTCGTAGGACGACGACGATGACACGTACATGTATGAACAAATGTTGGCGTGAACAATGTAATGAATTATGGGCAAACAGGAAATCTTTGCAGTAAATTAAAAATTGACTACAAGGCAAAAAGAAAAACAAATTGAATAAATAATGTGGATGCTTTTCAAAGAAATTTCAACCTTGAATATTTGATAAAGCATGAGCATGCACTTGTGCATACATTCTTAGAATGATTTTGTTGCAACTTACACATTTGTAAGAATAGACCATCTCTACAAACTCTGCAGGAGAAAGAACAACAATAGCTTCTGGTTCCTGCTTCATACTTGTCATGGAGTCCAGCTGAAAAAAAGATTAGATATCAATATAAAATGAATTAAAACATCTTAAAGTATATTGAGCCAAATCTGTCATTGTGTTAAAAGAAAATGGGGGGGGGGGTGGCACATACACAATTAAAATTCCATGAAATTACCAATTTGCCAAGCTGAGGAAGGTGAAAAGGTATTCAAATGCTTACTCAGCACATACTAAAACCTACACGTTCTCCTTATCTCCTTCTCCAGCCAACTCCAGCGTATACATGTGTGGAAATCCGATCTCTGTTCACACTTTCTAATGGAACCATTTGTCTTCTTTTTTTTTCAAGCAATTGCTTTATATACTGTTATTTGATTGTCCGTTTTCTTTTCTCTAGTGACGTTTTAATCACTCGGTGAGAGGTGCAGAATATTGTTCGTATATACTGTTGTTATTTCAGTGTATATAATTATGTGTTATCATTGTGTTTATGTTGTTTTCATGTACACACATGATTATTTGTTTGTTCTACTGTTTTTCATGTCTATCTGCAGCTGTGTTCACTTTTGTTTTTGTTTACTCGATTATACTTATCTCGTGTTATCAACCTTGCTCTACGTTATCCAGTTCCAATATACTTGTGTAAGCAGTATGATATTACGTTGTGCTGTTTTGTCTGTGCAAAACCTTGGCCAAATTAGTAACTATTATATATGTATAATTTAAGAGACATTTTTCCTTTTTCCTCAGTCAGTAATGAAGATTTATACTCAGTTTTTCAAACACATTGTCAAACTTCTGGCAAGCCACAAAACACTGACCTTGAGGAACTTTTTGCCGATACTTTGAATGAGAATTCAGAAAATTTTAATCTCGAAATTTATGATGACTCTAATCTTTCCATCCCTCTTGGCTCACAGTATTATACCGAAAACATGTTCGTCAAAAAAACACAAAGCAGGTCCAAAAATAAGTTGTGCATTTTACACATGAATATAAGAAGTATGAACAAGAACTTTGAGAAACTCAAAATCTTATTTGACAAGGTTCAATGTGAACGTGCTATTATTGGTATCACGGAGACATGGTTCTCTGGTTCACCTCATTCAATGTATTCTCTTTCTGGTTATACTATGATTACCAACAGTAGACAAAACAAACGAGGAGGCGGTGTTGCTTTGTATATTCCTACACACTTTGAGTATGAGATGAAAAATGATCTTACTATTATGACCGATGCCTTGGAAACCTTATTTATAGAAATATGTGTTACTGGTAATAAGAATATTGTTGTTGGCATAGTATACAGACCTCCGCAATCTCACACTGAGGAATTTATTCTTGGAATTCAAACTATATTGTCTCGTCCTATTTTCACATCTAAGTCATGCATATTGATGGGAGATTTTAATGCTGATCTTTTAAAATATGATTCAAATGCCTTTGTAATGGATTTTGTGAGTACCATGGCTTCATTCTCATTACTACCGCTCATAACAAAACCCACGAGGGCAGCAGAACATTCTAAAACCATCATTGACAATATATTTTGCAACATGCAGCCTTTTCCCGATGCAGGAATTATTCTTTCAGATATTTCAGACCACTATCCTATATTTGCTTTTTGTTCTTTGACACAGAAACAAAAATCCGGTCCACACCAAAAGAAGAACCTGCGTAAAATTACCCCCCAAAATGTGAATAATTTTAAAGCTAAACTTGGAAATGTTGATTGGACCATGGTCTTAAATGAAGAAGACGTAAATATATCTTATGAGAAATTTTTGAATATCTTTATTCAACTTTACAATGAAGCTTTCCCGACACAGAATCTCAAACTCTCAAGTTACAAAAAGACTCCTCGAATGCCTTGGGTCAATTCGACTCTTTTGAAATCAATAAACAGGAAAAATAGGCTGTTCTATAAATACAAATGTAACCCCACAAATAAAAATCGTTTGAAGTACACAAATTATAAAAATACATTGACAAACCTGCTTCGAATGCTAAAAAGATTATTATTGTAATCAGTTTACTTCCTGTAGTGGAGACATCAAAGGAACATGGAGAACCATAAAGAATGTACTTAACAGTTCACCAAATTCACTAAAAATCACTAAAATTAAGAATCATGGAACCGCAACTGACAACAAACAAACTATTGCCGAAATATTTAATGACTTTTTACCAATATTGGACCAGATTTGGCTCGATCTATACCAAAGTCGGCAAAATCATTTGATTGTTTTTGAATAATCCCAACCCCTCTACACTATTCATGGTACCAACCAATGAACAAGAAATAACTGACATTGTGAACAGTTTAAAGGTTAAAAAGGCCCCAGGTTATGATGATATTACAAATATGTTACTGAAAAGTGTCATTAAAGAAATTAACGTACCTGTAACCCATATTATGAATTTGTCTATGTTGAATGGCATAGTACCTGGAAAAATGAAGATAGCAAAAGTTATACCGATTTTTAAAAGGGTGATCCTCTGGAACGTAGTAATTACAGGCCAATTTCTCTACTCACCACTTTTTCAAAGATTCTTGAAAAATTGATCTACAATCGAACATTTAATTTTTTCACACGTTGTGGAATTTTGGCGGATTCTCAGTTTGGTTTTCGAAAGAAACATTCAACGTCTCATGCTCTACTCCTTTTTATAAATAAAATTGCGTCCGCTCTTGACGACCGCTGTCATACTGTAGGATTATTCTTGGATTTTTCCAAGGCATTTGATACAATTGATCATAACATTATGTTTAAAAAGCTTCAGCATTATGGTGTCAGAGGTAAGGCCTTGGAGTGGTACAAAAGTTACCTCAGTAGTCGAACACAATTTGTTTCACTAAATGGAATTGCATCGAGTGTCAAGCCTGTTACGTGCGGTGTTCCTCAGGGGTCTCTCTTAGGGCCACTACTATTCATAACATATATAAATGGCTTCAAATTTTCATCCCGACTATTGTCATTTATACTATACGCAGATGACTCAAGCATATTTTACTCACATAAGAATCCTCAAATTCTTGTTGAAACTGTCAATTCGAACTTAAGAATGTTGCACAGTGGATTTTTGCGAATAGACTATCCCTGAATTTGATCAAAACTAATTTCATGTTTTTTAGCAATTCAATCTCCGATTTACCTGGAGATATCTATTTCAACAATGTCAAAATTAAGAAAGTACAATCGACCAAGTTTCTTGGCCTGTTTATTGATGATGGAATGACATGGAAAATACATACAAATTATTTGTGTTCATTACTATCAAGAAATGCTGGTGTGATATACAAACTGAAATCTATGTTCCCATCATATGTATTGCAAATGTTGTACTCCACTTTAATGTTGCCCTACTTGAACTATGGTATTCTAGCCTGGGGTAATTCATTGAAACTCAAACTGGACAAAATCCTTGTTGTTCAAAAAAGAGCAATACGTACAATTTGCAATGTACCTGCTCGTACTCACTCGGGCCCTCTCTTCTTTGATACTAAAGTACTGAGAGTTCAGGATATTTTTAATTTACAATTAGGCAGCCTCATGTTTCAGCTGAATAACAACGAACTGCCCCAGGCACTATCATATTTGTTTAAGAAAAGAAATCAAGTTCACGACTATCCTACCCGACAGGCGTTTTCCTATCACCTTCCTAGAACAAGAACACGTTTTGCTCAAAATACCTTAATATATACAGGTCCCAAGTTCTGGAATTCTCTCGATTCTGTGATTAAAAGGTCTGTTAGTGTTCGTGTATTCAGAAGAAAATTGAAATGCCATTATTTGAATACATATTGTCATTCCTGATTCCTGACTATTTTTGTCTTCAAGCAGTATGCTTTAGTTGATTACAATGAGTAAATAACGATACGGCCATATGCCAACTATGTACATATACCATTTATGTTGAGAACAAACTACATTGTACTATTATTTCAATACTAGCAGGGCCCGTGGAAAATCCACGGGATTCTAGGGAGGGTGGGAGGGGTTGTTAATACTTTAAAATAGATATGTGCTATCGATTTTTTTTTTTTTTTTTTTTTTTTTTTTATAATAATTTTTAATTATAATTTTTATTATATTAAAAAAAAATATTTCTGTGCTAGATGATATTATTTCTCTTCATTGTATATATGCCTACTTTTTATCATTTTATAATTTTTCTTCTTCTTTTCATTAATATTTTACTCGTTAGAATACCAACCTTTTGTTTGCTGTCCCATCATGTATCGTTTTGAATTTTTAATTTTTATCAGAATTACGTAATAAAACTTGAAAACTGGAAGAAAACAGTGAAATCAATTATTTGTAATCAAAATTGATGCAGATATTTTAGACTTTACCTTCGTTTTCACTTTCGTTATTTACGATTATTATTGTCACTTCGTTCCTATTATTCTCACTATCCCTTTCCCGGATCCTCACTCTCGTTATCTATACGAATCAAGGGCGTCATTGCAATCCGAGTTTGAGCATGGGGGGACACAAGTACATGTCACTCTCTCTCTAGTTACGTTGTTTCACGGCATGTACTTTCATTGGTGACCGGTTCATTTATTGTCTTTTTTATCTTTGACGTTTCATTACATTTTTAGAGAAAGAAGACGATTGGTTGTACGGTTCTCGACTCTTAATCTTTGTCTGAATTCAGTTTCCCATCTCCGCGCGAAGCGCGTAAGTTTTGACGTTTCATAATTATCAGAGAAAGAAGACGATTCGTTCTACCGTTCTCGACTCTTAATTCTTGTCTGAATTCAGTTTCCACCCTCTCGCGTATAGCTCGGAAGCTTTGACGTTTCATTAAATTATTAGAGAAAGAAGACGATTCGTAATACCGTTCTGGACTCTTAATCCTTGTCTGAATTCAGTTTCCACCCTCTCGCGTAGCGGAAGCTTTGACGTTTCATTAAATTATTAGAGAAAGAAGACGATTCGTTCTACCGTTCTGGACTCTTAATCCTTGTCGGAATTCAGTTTCACCCTCTCGTAGCGCGAAGCTGTGACGTTTCATTCAATTATTAGAGTAAGAAGACGATTCGTAATTGTACCGTTCTCGATCGACTCTTAATCCTTGCCTGAATTCAATTTCCACCCTTTCGCGTAGCGCGGAAGCTTGACGTTTCATTAAAATATTAGAGAACGAAGACGATTCGTTGTACCGTTCTCGACTCTTAATCCCTGTTTCATTAAATTTTTAGAGAAAGAAGACGTTTCATAGTACCGTTCTCGACTGTTTGAATAAAGTTCCCCCTCCCTCGAAGTCAACAGAGAGAGAAAGAGAGAAAGAAATAAAAAGGAAAGATTTTAACCCCAAATCGTGGGGGGGGGGGACATTTCACCACCTGAAAATTCGTGGGGGACGTGTCCCCGTCCCCCAGGATAATGGATTGACGCCCTGATAGGCCTACGAATATTGTTCTCAGCATGCACTTCACTCCCATTATCATTTTTGTTTTTTTCACACATTGCTAAGTTAATTTAGTCCTACAATGAAAATAATATACAAATATACAATGACACTCGAAGGATAATGGATTGACGCCCTGATAGGCCTACAAATATTGTTCTCATGCACTTCACTCCCATTATCATTTTGGTTATTTTCACACATTACTAAGTTAATTTAGTCCTACAATGAAAATAATATACAAATATACAAATATACAATGACACTCGAAGTGACTCGAGGATCTAGCTAAAACTATTCGCATCGAAGGAACATCAAATCGTATTATATTATCCCGAGGGCCATCGATCGCGGCCCCAGAGAGAACAGTACTGTTCCGAGTGCGAATAGTTTTAGCTTGTTCCGAGAATGAGTCATTGTATAATTGTTTTATATCCCTTCCACCTATCATTCCTTGGACACTTCTGTAATAGCATGTACCGTACTCACATTCACATCACATTCAATAAAGAAATAAAAGAAAACAACAATTCATTGCACGGCTCAAACACGAAACATTGAAGAGTCTAAAGACACGCTATACAGCCAGTATTACAGGTACAGCAGTAGAGTGCTGCAGTTACCGCACAGGGTACAGTAAATTGCATGGCGTGAGCGCCGTGACTGGCATCGCGGGAGTTGCCCGTGCGGAGGCATTTGATATTACGTGAGCTCGCTGAATTTACCTTCTCGTCAGTTATATGGTCTCGATAATTTCAATCTATTTGCGTTATTGTTGTTGTGATTTTAATGTAGTTTTCATGAAAAGACCAATAAAGCAGAAGCTTGGACTATGATTATGTTGACATGGTTCACAGAATATGTATAAATATTTTCAAAGTAAAGATTTTACGCGAAAATCGGACGATTTGTGCCAATATATCGCAGCTGTCGCACGAATTGTCTCAACTGTGTGTGTGTGTGGCCTGGGCGTAGAACCAACATATTACGTTCTCGTCAGTTTGGCTGCTGCAAAGGCCTATATATAGCAAGATGCCTCACACGGGATAGGCCCATCCCATCGCATCATGTATTTACTACGCTACATGACCTGAGTGGATTGTCACCTGCTGTGTATTTTTCTGGCATGCCCGTGAAGTGCCTACAAAGCATATCATAAGCAAGATGCCTAACACGGGTAGGCCCGGTCCTTTCAGCGTGTATCTGCTACAACACATTATGGAGTGGATCGTCTCTTAAAAGTGTTTCTCCTTGATTAGACAGAGGGCGGGTGCACGCCATGCTGCCTCACTCTCGCGTTCGTCGCCTCCTTGCACGGACAACGCCGGCCGTGCTCGTCCGCCCGTCCTCCCGGGACCCCGAAACCACCTTTAACGACATCGACGGCGACCGCGGGTCGACGTGGCACGCGGGATACGGAGACATGCCTCGTGGAATTGTGTCGCCGTTCCCGCGCCACGGCAAAGGGGGGCGCGGTCGAGGAAAGACGTTTTTCATGAACCGTTTTTACCCCCCTCGACGCTTTTGCGTATTAATATATAGAAGCTGCAGATATATTTCCTTCCCTTTCCCTTGTCTCTTGTAGTTAATTGTGAGTATCGGTTCATGTATCCCTGTAATCTCCCTTTCCCTGTTTTAGCGTGTATTTGTATTTTATAAACCTAACTTTAGTTAATTATGTCATTTGTAGTTTAAGGGGCCTATCCACAACAAGCTCTGCTTTTCCATAGGCTCCGCCACTATATCTCTTAAGTTCAACTGAAGGACAATGTTCTGAATAGTGTGTACCGGTATTATATTTACATGCATATTATAATCATTTTTCAATATGTTGTTACACTCTTTGTACAATGAGATATTGTGGAAACCAATAAATTATCTATCTTATCTATCTTATTTACTGGTGCATAGGCACAAAGCAAAGGACCTAGAAATTGTACCACATCATTGAATGCGCAATTCTGCTTCATTTACTTTCTCACAAAATAGCGTATACTTAAAGTTTCCAATAAATACGATAGATTTATGGCTTAAAGGAGCAGAAGTTAAGATAAAAACACAACATCTGTGCTTAGAGTCAAGGTGGATAAATTGCATTGGTTTGTGAAAAGGTCAAACCCACCTGCCGCTATAATGGGATGGGCGGCGGGTTTGGATTAAAGGCATCGTTTAACAATGCTAAATCTGAGATGCATGGCCCTACGTGTTATCAGTGTCTGTGACATGGTGTAATATTGAAGCCCTCAAAAAATTGCACTTCAAAAAGATCATGAGGTGCCTCAAAAAGTAAAAGTCTTTGAGTGACCGGTTTTACCATACTCATTTCCCCCAATAGACTGTAGTGTTATAAAAATCATTGGGAAATTCCAATCATAAATATCTTGATAATCAGACAGGCGATCGGCTTGTAAAAGTCATGGGATTCCTCACTGACCTATAGGTTGATAATTATGATTGCAGCATGAGCTAAATCCAGGATTTTGTTTAGAATCAGAGGCAAAGATACCCAATCCCTTTAATAAGATCGTGTCACTTTCTTTCCAAGAACCATTTGGGCTTGGAATCTACTTCCCCCCCAACAATGTTGCTTGCAATTCAGTACAAACCTTCAAAACCAGACTCTGGGAAGCAATCCAAAGGGGCAATATAAACATAGGCCCTCCCTGCAATTGTAAAGTGATGGGACTCATCTAAAAAGGTACTAAATACACTACACACTCTCTCTCTCTCTCTCTCTCTCTCTCTTGAACGCAAACAGATTTATTGGTCAACAATTTCACACTTCGAGCATCAGGAGCAGGAACAGAACAGGTTCAGATTCAGAATCTCAGTTTTATTCTATTGCATTCATTACCTGTAAGTCCTGTCCTAGGAGGTCCGTTTCCAGGACTGTTCTCTGCCACCTGATGCATGATGGGATAGACTGCCCCTCGATGACGTATTTACACCCCATGGTCTGTAGCTTAGCCAGGATCTGAGCTCCGCATGGATCCTCTATCACATGGTGGTCCAACACAACAGTCATAAACTGAAACAAAATAATAGCCATCGTTTTCCTTAATATCTTGGATAATGGAAATAATCTGTTTTTGGGGTATAGTAAACTAAATTTTCTCAGGCTCAGTATTCTATGAGTTCAAGGGGTCGATCTGGTTGGAAGAGCTCATAAGAACATTTTGCTTGTTTACTTCGTCAAATTTATTTACCTTGTTCGACCAGCAATCTGTTCTAGCCCCATCTGTTGAGAACTTTAGAAACACGCTCTAGCATGTACCACCTGCCATACAAGTTAGCGACATGCGGAACACCGCCCTGCTGACTACAATTTCAGAAGGTTCAGAAGGTTTGATGACCGGAAATGACCTTTGACCTTGACTTAGTGACCTGAAATTCTACTCACATGATTGGGGATACTTGATAACCCTTTAGTCTAAGTTTCATTGAATAAGAACTTATAATTTCAAAATTATATTAAAAATTCAAAAACTTAACCTTGGTTAAGTTTTTGATGTTGACGCCGTCGCCGCCGCCACCGGAAAAGCGGCGCCTATGTCTCGCTTTTTGCTACGCAGGCGAGACAAAAATGGGAAGGGACATGGCGGATAATGTTGCACTGGCCCATCTCACAATTCATAATTTTTTCATTTTTTCTGCTCCAGCAGCTAGTCTTCACTGGCAGTTGTCTAAACAAGCCTGACATGCTTTTTAGACAAAGTCTCCAAATGTAAATAAATCTGATTGTGTTAACAGAAAATTTATACTTAGCCATCATTTTCATCACAGATTGATAAATCATTGTAAATCTTACTCAACACAGGTCACACATAGTGAAAAAGGGGGGGGGGGGTGGGTGGAGGACTGAAAAACAAAACAATCCTTTTTGTTTTGCTAGTAGTGACCCGACTCTGATTGATTTAGCTACTCTTCCAATATACTTTTCTGAGTAAGTTCGAACATCTACTTACTGATTTTCATATCAGAATCAAGGTAAAACTCTTCACTACTTACCTTCAGGCATTCTCCCGGTTTCTCTGCCCGTTTTGCATCTCTGAGCGTCTGCATTATTTACAAGGAAGAATAACAGAGAGAGAGAGAGAGAGAGAGTATAAAACATCTTCAAACTTTCTGGAACAAACACACAAGAATTGGATCAGGGGATAAAGAATGTGGGATAAATCATTGTGTTTGATAATTCCTGCTATGAATGTAAAGTTTTTCAGTTGAGGAGTTTTGGAAGATTTGTGATCCTTTAAAAAAAAAATTTACTTGATACAACAAAGGATGTTCACCTCATGAGATGGATTTAAAGAGGAATGGGAACAAAATTACCATGAAGTACATCAGTAATTACTTTAAAAATAAACATAGAAAACAGGGTGTCAGTCGGTCTGACCCTAAAAACAGTCATGGCAAATACACGGTGGAATGAGACGTATGAAAAGGTAAATCTGTAAGAATGCTTTTTACCTTCCTTTGATCAACCTCTCTTTGTTTTTGTAGTTTCTTGGATTCTTGTAGTCTGTTCCTCTCTTGCCTCTGTTGCTCCTTCTCAGCCTTCCTCTCCTGTGGTGCAAAGAACATGATATTGTATTTCGATAAATACCTGTTTGATACTGGAAGAACCTTAGTTGGGCACCATATAAATCTGTATTGTATTTATGAAGGAATTGTCTAACAAAGCGGTATGGAGGTCAAATGATACTTTCTTATGGAGTTCTTATTACATTACTTTTCACTGCATAACAGACCACTGCTGATAGATCAGTTCACTTCACAACATCTTGATATTCCATTGCATTTATTCATTACAGTAATTAAACAGAATCTGAGAGATATGACTGGCAATGACTATGTTTAGGACATCTTGAATTTAAGAAGTGTCATTGAATTAGGAAATGTCCTTCTTTGAAAAATACAAGAAAATATAAAATAATATGAGCCAAAACACCATGAAATAATGTTTTTATACCATTGCCTTCAACTTGGCAGCTTGTATCTCCTCGGATGTCCTTTTAGTTTTCTGATGACCCGATGACAGAGACGAACTGCTCTCCTGCGACGTCACTGTCTGTGAATCAAGACTATCGGTCTCTGTGGTGTAAGGCATGGATGATGTGTTATAATGTGATGATGATTGGTCAGTCATTTCCATGGATTCTGGCTCACCATCACTGTCACTTACAGTATGATCAGTTTGGTAGGATCTACCGTTTCCTAAGATGGCATTTTTCACTTTTTCATGGATTTCCCTCTCTCTGGCAGTGTTTGATTTGGAGGAAGATGTCGACAAAGTTTTGGAAGATTCCTGGCTGCTGCTCTGTGCTGCCTTGAACCTCTTCTTCCTCTGCTCTTCTAGTCTCCTTAACAGACCCAGTTGGATGATATCGTCCTCGTCTGATGAGGATTCAGGGTCTAGATGGACAGTCGATGCGATATTCACCCTCTCTTGGTTTTTGTGCTTATCAGGGTTGGATACCTTGTTAGGGCTTTGATCACTGTCACTGTCACTACTGGATATGTCAATATGGCATACTCTAGACGACGTTGTCTTTTGGCATTGGTGCCATGTGACAATCCTTTGGACATACCATGTTTGTACCTCTCACTGTTTCCTGGTATGAAACCAGATTCCTTTGGAAGGTTCGATGTCACCCTGGCTTCCCATCTTGAGGTAGCTTGCAGTTCACGAGATGCAAAGATGGCTGGGAACTCCTCATCATTGTCATCGCTAATGTCATCATGATCAGAGCTTATGACAGGGATGGGACTGGTCCTCCCTTGGTGCCTCTGAGCGTTCTTATCAGCCATTGTCTGTCGCTGGGAGTCTCTAACTTCTTCGTTAAAGTGGGTGTCACAGCTCCTTTCTGAACTGTTTGACCCAGACTTGTGAGAAAAGCTTCCCGCAGACGCTGATGGCACAGGTTTCTTGGAAGGATTGTGGTGTACTGGTGGCACTGACACTGAGCTTCGATCTCCAGGCTGATCAGTAGGAATACCTATCAAGAACTGGACACACATACAAAGATGTACACGATAAGACTAATATTTAAGATTAATGGAATAGCGAAATGGACATTACCATGAAAATCCAGTAACCTGAAAACAGGTATATACTAAATGGAAAAAGTCACATGTACAGTAGAGTCTTCCTGTCAGTGTAGACCTACAACATGCGTGGTGCTAATACCGAACGTGGGGATTTCAAAGGAAATGTACATATATCCACATGTCATGCATCTGGACAGGTTGATTATCTGAACAGTTGATTTCAAAGAATAATTTGAAGAAATCTAAAAGAAATATTTCATCAATCTTTGATGATTTATGTTAGAAAATATTATGAAGGACCAATATTTATAATGGTTAGTGCTATTTGATGCATATTTTTCATTAAAACTATCTGCAAGCAAAAGAGAAGGCTTCATTTTTGTCAAGCATCCGGTCACACAAATGACAACATGGGCAAATTCACCTTGAAAAGGGTCCAACAGTGTAATAAATGTTGAAGCATACTTTCAACCCCCAAAATAGATTCGGGTCTCCATCTTCTCCCAAACCTAGTTGTGAGTGACAGGCTAAATTTTTGTTAGGAAGAAATAAAAAGTACAGACAAACGATAGGCAATATCAGCAGTTTTTTGGCTTTGTTTTGGAAAAAACATGTAATTTTAAAAAGGTTTGCAACTGGAAGTCCTTATTTCTAGAAGAAAAAAAAGAGCCATTAAAACTGTAAATTAAAAGTGCAATCAACTTATTACAAACCAGTGCTGCATTACATTTTGCAAGTGATGGAAACATCTTGCCTTTGATGGATCAATATTTTTAGTAAACCAGGGTCTATAGAATCTACACTGTATATAAACTCATGTTTGGACCTGATTTTGAGATGGCAAGGACTCTATCTACAGACTACTTCAGGGCCATTTGTCAGGGCTGCTTTCCCATAAATTTTCTAGTTGATAGATTATAATGTTAGATCCTAATTGTGCTTTTCTTTTCATGCTTTTGGTGCAAAAGGGACTTACTGGTAAATAAAATTGTATAAAAGAAAGCATGATCAAGAATAGATCCAATAATAATATGTCTTGTTTACCCAGGGTAGCCTCATCAGTATTAATACTGTTCTCCCTGAGGGCCCTGCAGTCATGTTATTACCCTGACTTTAGCCGAGCTACCATGAAAAGGCACTCAAGCATTCAAGGAATTTCTTCCTACCGGGTACCATTTACCTCACCTGGGTGGAGTGTGGCAAATGTAGATTAGTATCTTGCCAAAAAACATTAGTGCCACGGCGGGACTCAAACTGCAAACAATGTGATCCAGTCTGGTGACGTATCCACTAGACCAGTACACCAATACACTTTAATGGGAGATCCAACTTTAACAGACAACTTCTCTACAAGAAAGCAGCCAAATCAGAGAACCAGACTGGTGAACATTTGAATTAAATCTGACAAAAAATAAGAAAGTTATGAATTTTTGAAAGTTGTAATCACTATACGTATAGGCACTTAAAATTGGCTGAAGCTGTAATGTCAATGTGACGAGGAGCAGGACATTTTTACATTTGTAATGGCAATTTTCCAAATGTATGATTCAGGAGGGTCTTTTCTCTTTAGAGGAACTAATAACATGCTTTCCATAATTTCTTTTGAGTACCCCGGTACTAAAGGGCCGGTAGTGCCTCAAGGGAGAAGGCACTTTGGAGAAAAAGAGAAATTAATGATATTTTTGTACATGACAAATGGGAGATGTTGTCCCATACAGTCCCACAAGTCATGACTACATCACAATCAACTGACCAAGTTGACGATTTGAGATTCGCATGGTTTTAGTGATCTCATAATTCAAAATTTCAAACCTTCAGCTTCATAACTGCCTTAAATAAAAGTTAAAGGCGTTATATTTATGGGCCTGATTTTTTACTTCAATATTTTGCCTTTCTGTTTCTCTTTTTGTTTCTGCTTCCATACCAATGACGTCATGAACTGATGAAGTTGTCAAGGACAATTATTAAAGCCACAAGGTCAAGGGGTTGGATTGCTCAGTTTAGGCTGTAGCCCTTTAATTAAACAAAATATAGGCCTAAATCTAGACCTAGAACTTTAGAAGTAGAATGCCATGGACATGGTAGAAAAGGGGGCAATGGCAATGCAACGCAATTTCAATTCAACATCGACTTTTAACTCTTTTCATTACGTTTTAGTTTTTAGTTTAGTGCTTATGTCATGATATTTATTATTATACAAATTAATTGACTTCAACTGTCTTCAACTGTCTTCAACACTAGTTTAAGTTCGACTTTTTCAGACTAAGAGGTGGGCCTGGCATGGCAGTAGTACTAGTACTACTAGTAGAGTAGAGGAGGCAGTTTTCGGCCGGTCCGTTGGATGCATGGTAAAATCCTTTAAAATACATTGCATAACAGCATATCACATATCACACACATCACTGGAGTCACTGGAGAACCACATTTGCAATGGAAAATGTATCCTTAAATATCACATTTTAGCGATGTAATCGGCGGTCCCGCTACCCGAATCTGAAAAATGGAATATCTTATGCATGTCTGTAAGGAATATGGGTCCCATAAAATGAGCTGTATTTCAAGTATTTTTCAGATTTAGAGTCAGATTTTTTGATCATCACAAGCTCAAATGTTTCTCACCGCATGTATGTTATCCTATCAGTCGGATACTATAGCGCCGTATCTCTGTATAGTTTAGATTCCAATTTCTGATCACGGCACCCGCAGGTGTAGTTTTCGGCCATGCGGGGGATTATGTGCTCTGGCCGCACGCTCTAGGGATCAGCGGGCGAACGCACGACACGCGCTCCCTATTGACTTTGTACATGCGGCCGAAAACTGCCTCGCTAGGCCGAAAACTACCGCCGAAACAGTGAAAATGAAAATCAATATTGCCATGGCAGTTCATGATTTTTTTCTGGGATTCTTTTTTTGTTTGAATAACAATAAGTATATATTGGCTTCATGATTTGAACAAAAAAAATAATAAATAGGAAGTAAAGAGTGGCCGAAAACTCCCTCCTCTACTCTACTAGTAGTACATCATTTCATGTTCACTTGGCGAATATCGAATTGGCTTGGCCTTGGCTAGCCATGCTAGCAGCAGTAGCATAGACCGAAAATTTCTGTCTCTTTCGTTCGTTAGCCTCTGATTTGGGTAGGGTCGGCTCCTCTCTTTAGGCGCTCCTGTGCAAACTTGGTGGTACGGATCTGGCCACCAAATTCCGGCCAACCTTTCGATCCTTCGGACTAAAATGTCACTTTAGCGGATTCAAATCCGATGCATTTATTTTTGAAAATTAGGTCTAGGCTAATATACATCGGTTCCACTTACCAGATTGACTGTATGATGCGTTTAAGCCTCTTTTTTCCCCGGTTTTCTTCGTCGAAATTGAACTCTGCTCCGTGTTGAAATTTTTGCAGCGCATGCGCAGTAATACATGTAATTTCAACACGGAGCGGAGTTTACTTTCGACGAAGAAAACCCTCAGAGAAAACCGGGGGAAAAGACCCTTAAACGCATCATACAGTCAATCTGGTAAGTGGAACCGATGTATATTAGCCTAGACCTAATTTTCAAAAATAAATGCATTGGATTTGAATCCGCTAAAGTGATATTTTGGTCAAAAAGTTTGGCCGGAATCTGGTGGCCAGATCCGTACCACCAAGTTTGCACAGGAGCGCCTATGGTCGGCTTCTGTCTCTAAAGAGAGGAGCCGACCCTACCCAAATCAGAGGCTAACGAACGAAAGAAACAGAAATTTTCGGTCTAGCAGTAGCAGGGACCACGACCAGTGAAGCACGCGTGTTTGCTGCGCCTGCTCTCCGGGGATCAAACCCCGGTGCCCGTCGCTCAAATGTCAAGGTGTGGAAATCCTCTCATGTCATGACACACGTTTGTTTTTACTTACATTCCCGTCAAATATTCTGTTAATTGTTTCTTGAGGGTCCTTTGTGTAAAGTAGATCTCTCCGAGCATCGTCAGCTGATACATGAGGGCAAACAATCAAAACCTGCTGAACCAAAGAATCCATTGTCATCTCCTTTATTTTGACTGACAATTAACTTTTTGGAAACTTGTCAAATGTAGCGCGCGGTGAATGAAGAGTATAGAACGCCCCTTGTGGATGCCCATCGCCGCGGATCTTTTCGAATTCTTCACGTGTAAAACACACAAAAAATACCTTGGTGAATATTTATCAAAGTCAATTTTCTTGCAAATTTTAGCTTAAGGTCTTCTTCTTAAAAAAACCTATTTCATTAAAAAAAAATATAAAAAATAAAATAAATATTTTTTTTCTTGCATATATGGCGCTCTACACTTAGTGAAGGGTTTCGCGGCAAACTCGACTAACTAACAGGCTAATCTTCCATAGCAGCCCGACCATCGACTGTGGATAGCTCGACCCTTAAGAGTACATGTATGTAGCCGGATACTCGACACCGTTAAAACAAATAAAATGATATTATAAAATCAATTAATTACATCGTTATGAATTGCTAATAACTAAATTCAAATTATAATTTGATAATAATATTATGACAGGAAATATGAACATGATCGCAACTACTTTCAATATATATCAACCAGCAATTGCAATTGCAACGTGACTTTTGACATGACTTTGTGCGGATATTACATTGAAATATTACGTAATCCGAACAATATAAGTGAAATTGCCCTTATTAACTTTATTTTTCGAAAGTAGTTGCGATCGTGATCATGGACTTTCCTCTAGTTTCAGTGTGAGAAACGGCTGGGGGAGGCGGAGGGGGGGGGGGGCTGCTTTACCCCCTACTTTTTCTAAAATTAAAAAAGTACCCATCGTGCGATAAACAATGTACCCCCTCAAAGTGAACAACGCCCCTAACGACAAGGAATCCGTGCCCCTCCTGGGACTGTCCCTTCTTTGTGTAAGTTAGTTTACACCCTTCAAGACAAAACATCTAGGTGCCCTTCCTAAATGAGTATAGGCCTGCATCTGTATGTATTCTTTGACTTTGTTGATTATGAGTTTTCCCTAACAGAAATGCCCTGTTATCAAGCTTAAAATGGATAAACTGTCCAAACATTCGTTTGCACAATTTAGGAACTTAAAAATCAATATCGGGCAAGCAACGCCAGCCCCCCCGCCCTCGGCGTTATTAGCTCTTAATTCAATTAATGTGATATATTCTTTTAATGTTTCTGCTTGTGAACCTGAATTAATTTAGCTATACAAAAGGTAAAAGACTAACTTTTTATCTTATCTACGAAATAGGTAAAATAATATTTTTTTAAAGTGGAAATTCATGTTCTAAGAATTGTTTTTTGTAAATTAAAAAGAAAAGGAAACTGAATTGCACTGTAGTGAACTGAATGACAGTGACTTACAAAAAATTGAATACTACGTAAAATTTATCAAACATGTCATGTCTGAATTAAACATGTTGGTTTAAAGTAACTATTGGGCCTTAAAATAACTATTAAGTTGAGTTCTGGTCATGCGATTGCATTGTGAAAGAAACGGTGTGGAATCGATCAGAAGAGGTTGATCATCTAGCATACGAGTATTGGTGTGTACTGCAAGGTTCTGGAATCATCTGATAAGCAATTCGGCCCGGTCTTGGTAAAGTTACAAGCACTGTACACAGAAAGATGTATATGGGACTACACGAACATGTGGCATAAAAATCCGTCCCGATTTTTATGCTGTTACATGCCATATTTAGAATATGAAAGCATTTGAAGAGCCATGCTTTTCAGGGAACATTTTTTCTTTGATGTTCTTCCACACTTGCATAATAACAATGATAACACTCACAATTTTTGTCTTCACCTCTTCCCTGAACTCAAAATTCTCTTTAACGCCTAACTACTAACGGGACCAGTAGCGTTAGCTATAGGGACATGAAGGACAAGTGCCCCCGCCCCCCCCCCCCCATCGAATGGTGAACACAAATTTCAAAAAAAGAAAAAGCGAGATATGAGAGAATGAGAAATGAAGATCAGGACCCTGTTTCATAAAACTTGATATCAATAACAATTTACAAGCTACTGTTATAAGCTACTGAAATCAAGGCATCTGATAGGCTGAGAGCAAATTTGTCATAGAAGTTTAGCATTCGTTATAGATAAAAAGTTTTATGAAACGGGCCCTTGAAGGGGAAAAGGACGAGAGAAGAAGACCCATCGACCACCTCCACAACCTCTCCTAATCTCTAGCCGTGTAAATTTGCATTTCAATTCCCGAGTGAGACCGGTTGGTGCCCCCATCACTTCAGTGTCCCCTCAATAAGGGAACTCGATCACGCTACGCCACTGAACGGGACTACTGACTGTGCTTTGTGTTATAGCCAAAGATTGGTCTATGACAGTATTCAATTCATGTATTACCGTTTGGATATATAGCGCACTCTCTCGTCACTCGCAATTCGAACGAGTACACATACATTCACTGAATATATGTATTTTTTTCAAAAGCAAATTTGATAATACCGGAAAAGGAATGAAAAAAAAAACCGTCCAGTATATCACTACATACAATCAAATATAATGCTTCAAGTTTTCTTTTTAAATATGATTAAGATGGTAGCCTGCAAGTTATTTTTTGGAAAATCTTCTTAACTGAAATCATACAAAATCATTATTTGGGGGAGAAAAACAAATTTGTCATGCTTGGTTCAGTATTTTCATTGCCCATTTTGGGGTCACTGTTTAATGGGAAGGACAGAGAGAGAGAGAGACAGAGAGATGGAGAGAGAGAGAGAGAGAGGGGGGGGGGGGAGGGGTTGAAGAGAAAGTTTTTGCTAGTATGATGGTTGAATTATGAATCGAGAATCGCTCCCTCTGACTTGTTACATGATAGCTTCATCTGTTACCATGGATTTTACATGTTTCACGTTGAAGGGTGGATTTAGTATATGTAAAATTGACCTTCAAAATAAGGTAATTTGGCTGCTTTCTTCCAATACAGTCTCTCTGGGCAGAACATATTACAACTGACACTTTAGTTTGAAGTTCTGTTCTGTGGCCAATTTTAACTTGCATATCAGTCATCTTCTCAATGGAATTAAAAAAAAAAGTATTATAAACAACTATGTAAACACGAATATTATTTAATTGTATGTACGATGCAACGTGTCTGTACAATATCAAAAATACCCAATTCAACCAAAAGCTGCGATGGGTGTGGTGGTGGTGGGGGTGTCGGTTTCATTCGTTATATAAATCAACACGGCCATGTTATAGGGGGATGGTTAAGCCGTAGCTCCCATCCTCCCCACCCCTCCCCGTAGCTATATACGCCATCGTTCCCAATATATTTTTTTTCTTGATTTTCTTTCACCTATATACTCCGCCAAATTGTAATCCTCTCTCTTTTTTCATCAACCTCTGCATTCTGTCCTAATTCAATTCATTCGCTTAACATTTTAAATTCCACGAATTTCGTTTATGTCAACACGATTACATCTGCAGGATTAAAATCTTAATCGGAACTTAACCAACATTTCCTTCAAGTTCTTATCAAAGGGCATCTTTGTCACGAAATGAAAGCTTGGCAAACGGCGTCCTGTGGACAAACTTTGTTTTACATGTTTTTTTTTAAATCATATTCTGTATTCTCTGGATTACATCAAGCGCATCACATCCCAATGTTCAAAATAATTTACAGCACCTTTAGTGGTATTGTGGTCGAGTCTAGTATAGTATAGTCTCCGGACTGTGCATGTGAAGTTGTGAACCACAAGGTACGGGGTCCAAATCACTGCCGAAACACTAATTTCATTTGGCAATACATTAATCTACATAATTATGCCACACTCGATTCAGGTGTAATATAATAAGTAGGCACCTGGTAGGATTTATTCATCGAATGCACTGAGCGCTACTGTTGCCGGAGCACAAGCTGAGGATTATAATATCCAAAGTTGTTTGGAAGCACATATAGGGAAGAACGTTAATAAACAGAATAGTATTTTATTATCTTAATATTATTGACATTATCAATATAAGTAATTTTATGATCTTAATATCATTATCTGGGTTTTAAAGTTACTTCTACGGTTTTGTTTTTGATACTCCACCATCCATGTGCATAGCTCTTAAGATCACGGAAACAGGTTTTACGGAGCGTGCTTTGGTTGTTTTAACATGTATGAAGATCCATGACATGAAAGATCGCATGATTGTGTTCAAGCAATGTTTGTCTCATAGCGGTCCATGATGTTCAGTGATCTAGATTTATGATAGCAAACTTCCTCACCACCATGGCCATGTTTGATTAATTTCCCGTTAAGCAACATAGCACACGTCCTTCATGTCATATTACACGCAGGTTATGCAACTATTGCCCTGGGACCTGTTGCTATGGTAACCTGGATGTTATTCAAGCTCATCGTCAACCCTCCCTCCCTTCCTATGGTTTCTTTTCTCGTCTATGTTTTTTTTTCTTCTCAATGTCTTGTAATTAGTTAATGTGGTGCCATTGACGATCAGAATCAGTATTTTCCGACTGATCACCTTGTAAAAAGATTAAAGAAACAGATTTTGTGGTTTTATTGTGATAAGACCCATCTAAACAAAAAAGGTGATTTTTCTTCTTATTCTTTTCACCTCTTTCCCATCATCACCCCTCTATCTGCCCCCTTGTTATTTTCTGTATTATTGCACCCCTTGCCTTTTGCTCTGTCTGTGTCCCCCCCCCCCTCTCCTCCCCCTCTTTAGTTACAATCATATAATTATAGTCTGTTACCAAATTCGATGTTTGTTTCCTTAATGTCTTTATGATTAAAACAAAATAATAATTGTTTGCTTTATTGAAAGTAATTAAACTTCAACTTCATAGCCAGGCTTATGAAGACCATTTTTGCTATGAATTCTGGGAGATGCTTTTATATGCTTTACTTATTCAAATATCATCGAAATGATAATTATGTGTTTATTTAGATACTAAGTGCGAATCATCAATTTTGTTGTTATCCATTGAATATTGTTTATTCTTCAGTTTACCCTTAAAAGATTCCAATGCCTAAGTTCTACTTCCACGAAACTATTTTTGTCCTTGACATCATTATAATGACAGTCCCAATAAAACCCCCTTTTTATGTGGGTGCCCTTGTGTATTCGTCCAGATGCACTTCTAAAAATACTCCACCGCTCTGCTTCCTTACATGAACATCTCTTATCGAATAAAGATGTCTGATATTGAATCCGCTTGCTAAATTATGTAATGTTAATGTTCGCATATCTTGTCATGTTTTATGGGTCTCTGCCGGCAGAGTGATGAACCACGTCCGTATAATGCCCTCATTTGTCACTCCATGCTCTTGGCTCCGTACCGCTATTAGATCGAGGTGGTTGGACTGTGCGGAGGAACGAGCATATTGAAGATCAGACATCGTACATTCGTTAAGCTTGCCTCAGACTATTGACATTCTCCAACATATAAGAAACTGAGATGATTGATTTAAAAGTGACCCATGTCTATCAATTTATCTGCCTGCCTGTCTGACTGTCTGTCTGTTTAGAGAGAGAGAGAGAGAGAGAGGAAAAAATTAGAAGACAAAGAAGAGAAGGGTAAGAAGAAAAAACAACAAGAACAAGAACAACAAGAACAAGAACAAGAACAAGTCGAAAAGGAAAACGAAGAAGATAAAGAAGAAGAAGAAGAAGAAGAAGAAGAAGAAGAAAAAAGAAGAAGAAGAAGAATAAGAAGTAGTAGTATTAGAAGATGAAGAAGAAGTAGAAGAAGAAGAATAATTAATGGATGAGGAGGAGTCGCAGAAGAATTAACCGAAGAAGGATATTAAGAGAAGAATCGAAAAAGAGAATGATGAGAATCAAAGAAAGTGGAGGAGAACCAACGAAGAGTGGCACATCAAGCACATAGCCACCTGACATAGCACATAAGGAAGGAATAAGGAGGGGGCATTTATTTCCAGAGAAGTACCCTATTTTTATCATGGAAGGAAGAATGTGGGAACTTGCTTTGAACTCACCATGGACCATGAACTCACTTCAGTAACCCGAATGATAACTTTTACGATGGTTCAAACAGATTTTGTGGCAGGGTCCATGATTATATTAACTTCTGGAGTCATAAATCGCGGGGATAATTGAGTACTAACACATTAAAGTATGATCTATTTCCTTTCGACACTGCAGGAAAGAAAGAAAGCCAACGGTTGTTCGCAATAATTGATCTTTAATCGCAGGAGGACAATAAATCAGTAACTTTCTTTGAAGAGAAATGTGGCACATTCAAATCTGACTGAGATTCTTTTTATCCTTTCAAGTGTAATCTGATTGAATAAAAAATTTGGGGTAATCAATTTAACCATCCTATCGTCGAGACGAAATTTATAACCCCATTCCGATTCCAAGGCAACCCAAATCAGTCAACTCACTTGACTCGCTTGAGTCGCGTTTTTTTTTTCGGCGATCTAAAATGTTAATTGACAACTTGACAATTTGGTTATTAAACTGCTCCAAGGGAAAGCAGATGAGAACGGATTTTTTTTCTTCTGATTTTTAGTTTTCTTGTCTGATCTCTTATCTATTTGGTTCTTCCATTATACTTGATAGATGATTCATTTGGATGGGAAGGTTTGTGACACTGAGCACTGTAACATAGGTGGGAGAGAGAGAGAGAGAGATGGGAGAGAGAGAGAGAGAGAGAGAGAGAGAGAGGGAGAGAGCGAGAGAGAGAGAGAGAGAGAAACAGGTGTATGGGTATGCGTGATGCATCCCTCTCTTTTCCTCCCCATCAAAAAGAAAACACTGGCCCACCACATTGCCCTTTTACCTCAATATTGCTATCGAGGTATATCCCATGCATATCTAGCATCTGAAAACAGAAATTAACCACTGCCTGTGTATAAAGAATCAAAGGATGCTTCGAAGGGATGCTTCAACCCCCAAAGAAAGAAAATACCCCTTCTGTGTCCTATACATGTAGGTTTGATGGAGGTATATGCTTCATCCCAAAAAAGAAAGAGGGTACCCCCCCCCCATGCTGTCTGTGTCGTATAGGTTCGATGAGGTATGCTTAGTCCCCAAAAGAAAGAAAATACCCCCCACCCATTGTATGTTTCTAGTATAGGTTCGATTTATCACTGTAGTTAACACAGGTCCCCCCGCCCCGCCCCACCTGTTTTGTCTACGTCATGGCTCACTGACCCCTGCGCCAGTCGACCATGGTTTCCTTGACGGAAGGTCGCCCTGCCCTAGATAACTTCACTCATCCCGCAGCCGTTATGCCATTAGCTAAATCAAAGACTCTACTAGGTCCATGTCTTAAAGATAAAATTGAGGTTTTTAGTCAAATGATTACATAGTGAAAGAAATTGTCTAGAAGAAATAGGATAAGGGTGATAACGTAGACAACCTGGGGAGTGTTTCACAAAGACTAAAATCGACTTTAAGTTGGACTTAACTATGGCGGGCCGTTCATACCACTGTTTGCTCTCACCATTATGATCTTTAGATAATATTTTTTCCTTCAATAATGAAGTATCAAAAAATGTAAATTCTGTAGATTTGTGACCATGATTTGTAAGTCCCTTGAGAGATCAATGCCAGTAAATGGTGAGAGCAAACAGTGTCATGAACGGCCGCTGCCATAGTTAAAGTCCAACTTAAAGTTGATCTTAGTCTTTGTGAAACAGTCCCCTGAAAACACATCTCTTTGTATCTACTGAGAGGCGCTTATAATGAAATGTATTATTATTATTGTATTATTATTTAGAACTGAAATTGGTGTGTACTGTGAGATGTTAGGATGACCCAAATCAAAACGATTTGACTCACACACGCACACACGCACATGTACACCAAAGCACACGCACACACGCACACCCACACGCACATGTGGCATTAATGTTGGTCCAAACCCTCCAAATTTTTCTTCTATTTCTTGCCATATATCGGATATGCAGGCATATTAAGAGCAATCGTTTTTTCAGGGGATATTCTTCTAAACAGTGTGCAAAAATGAGAAAGCTCAAAAATAATTATTCTAAAAATCGTTTTACAAGAACTCAATTTTCTCTTTAAATTTTGTTAGAGGGAGTTAAAGCAATCAGGCAAGTGTCCTTCACCCCCAAATCCCTTTCTCTCATTGCGAAGTATGATCTTTGGGTTGCTGAGATATCAGCGGGAGATAAGCCTACGCATAAGGATACGGATGCCGGGAGGGTAAATCGAAGGGGTAGCACGATGCACCCCTTTTCTTAGCCCTCCCAGATTAAGGAATATTGTGGTGTTAAAAACGAAATTAATGTAATTCAGACAAGTTTAAAAAATATCTATTTTTAGTGTTTTTAACTTTTTATTGAGAAAAAGAGCATAAGTTGCAATAAAATGTTACAAGGTGTTAAACCTGAAATACAAACTTATCAAAATAATTGCCAAGCTTGTCATTTTTAAGGCAATATTGCATTCAGTCTTCTGCCAAATACGATCCGTCGTAGATGTAGGCCTATTTTGTTTTGATGTTGAAGGTGTTCTTCGAGCTGAAAATCAATACGAAATACTAAGTGCTTTCCAATAGTGTTCTTTCTTCTCATAAATAATATAATGGAAACGGTGATTATCCGTATGGTATTCTAGTGGAAGCGTTTCTGGCAACAAACTGCATTGCAAATAACCATTCCACTACTGAGTGTGTGCTGCTTTTATTCTTGCCTTTAAACAAATTTGTTGTTGTTGTGATAATAGGTATTGCTAATAACACTTTTCTTAATCCTGTGAATGATTTAACATGACGATTACAGCGACAGAGATAATCCTCATCCTCATCATCATATTCCTGATCGTCATCAACACCATCACCATTATCACCTTCATCATCTTTTTCCATCATATCAGCATCCGCACTGTAATTATCATCATCCTCATTAACATCATCATACTTCCGATCATCACACCCTTCATGACCAATATCAACTTCATCATTTGTTTTCATCACATATCACCATCCACACTGTAATTATAATCATCATCGTTGTCATCATCATTAACATCAACATCGCCATCATCATTATCATCATCACCATCCTCATAATCCTGATTATCACCACCACCATCACCATTATCATCTCCTTTATCATCTTTTTCCATCATATGTGCATCCATACTGTAATCATAATCATAATCATCATCATCATCATCATCGTCATCATCAATGTCATCATCCTCATCCTTCTACTCCTTTGCAGTTGTTCAGCACAATAACTTTCACCACCTTTTTCCCATCCCCATCAAGGTCCAGTGTACATGCATTTCAATCACAGTTGCATACAACTTTCAGACATAGCAAACAGTACAACAACACACATAGAAAACACCCAAAGGTACTATATTAGACAAAAGCTCTTTTAATATTCCCTTTACAAAGTATTCTCACATGTTCACATTAACTTGTATCCAGTTTCTGTAATACTACACTTTCTCTCATCATGACGTTCATACAGAGGGGGTAGTGGAGAATGTTGCCAAATTTTAATTGCCAATTTCCACACCTAGAAATGTTAAAATTATGTTGTTTGACCTGCAGAAGAGAAAACAATATGTCTTCTTCTTCTTCTTCTTCTTCTTCTTCTTCTTCTTCTTCTTCTTCTTCTTCTTCTTCTTCTTCTTCTTCTTCTTCTTCTTCTTCTTCTTCTTCTTCTTCTTCTTCTTCTTCTTCTTCTTCTTCTTCTTCTTCTTCTTCTTCTTCTTCTTCTTCTTCTTCTTCTTCTTCTTCTTCTTCTTCTTCTTCTTCTTCTTCTTCTTCTTCTTCTTCTTCTTTTTCTTCTCCTTCTTCTTAATCTTCTTCTCCTTCTTTTTCTTCTTCTTCTTAATCTTCTTCCTTTTCTTCTTTTTCTTCTTCTTCTTCCTTCTCTTCTCCTTCTCCTTCTCTTCTCCTTCTCCTTCTCCTCCTTCTCCTCCTTCTCCTCCTTCTCCTTCTCCTTCTTCTCTCCTTCTTCTTCTTCTTCTTCTTCTTCTCCTTCTCCTTCTCCTTCTCCTTCTCCTTCTTCTCCTTCTCCTCCTTCTTCTTCTTCTTCCTCCTCTTCCTTTTCTTCTTTTTAAACATCACTAGTGGAAAATTACTTAAATCTGATGGTATTTAATGTATGCAACAATGCAATGAAAATTGTGATAAAAAGCTGTATATTTTGGTTTTGGTGGGGGAAAAAGGTTAACAAATATAATTTCACTCTACAGAACAACAGCAAAATATTATGACTGAATTAACAATTTCATGTTTAGCAAAAAAACAAAAAAAATATTAAAGTGTGATATATATATCTCTCTCTTGACCATCACATACCTGCGTTGTAAAATATATAAAACTGCACCCAAAATATAAGAAATACAAAGGAAGTATTGAGAGCATTTGCCATGCAGCAAATATTAAATTATCAATGAATGTTAAGTGAAACAAACAAGTGATTTGCATTCAATATTTCATTCTATAGAATAACGTTAATGATTGCAAACATGTGAATGTATTTTAATGACTTGTGAACAGTTCTCATGTGACAAGCAGAGGGCAAAATACTTATATGTGAAATGAAATGAACTAAAAATTCATCAAGAACGAAATATTTAATTAGGAGAATGAATTAAGATCTATAAAGATCGAGACTGAACTCATCTGCTATGTAACCAATAATACTTAATGCATGATTCAGAATTAGATATATTTCTGTGAATTAACAGATTTAAAAAAAATACACAGCAGCCTTAATTAGGCTCTTTAAATCACTAGAAAATATCGTCTGCAAAGCGCTAGCAGGTAGAGAAGTCAAGTCATTTACATAAGCTACCATCTGTCAGGTTTTCAGCAGACCTGATATGACATGATCGGTTTCAATTACAGGAGTATTAAGCTAACGAGTTAAGTCCAGACTTGACACTGTATAAACATTTCAGGATATGTTTACACTTGCAGTCTAACAGGTGCATTCATGTGGAGTTCAAATCCCACCTCATTAGAAAATTAGTCTGCAGGTTCAGACTCCATCTGACACTTGAAGGGATTGGGTATCTTTGCCTCAGATTCTAAACAAAATTCTGGATTTAGCTCAATCATAATTATAAACCTTTAGGTCAGTCAGGAATCCCATGACTGTTACAAGCCGATTGCCTGTCTGATTATCAAGATATTTATGATTGGAATTCGGAATTTCAAAAACCGTTTTTCCAACGTTTTCTATAACACTACAGTCTATTGAAGAATGAGTATGGTAAAACCGGTCACTCAAATATTTTTGAAGCACTTCATGATCATTTTGAAGCGCAATTCTTTTAGGACTTCAATATTACACCATATCACAGACACTGATAACACATAGGGCCATGCATCTCAGATTTGTAAAACTGGAAAACATTGTTAACCAATGCCTTTAACAAAAATTTGGTAAAGCCTTGAGGCAACCCTAACTCTGCCAGCCAGTGTCAAATAAGAATAGGTAAAATACAGGGGGGCTATAGGTACTGGGTGGAGTTAGTCTGCAGGCATAAACTCTATTGAACACTTACCAAAAGTCCATAACGCTTTGAGTTCAGCCTAACTTTGTAAGTCTTTGAAGGTGTGAAATAAGAGAGCAGCTATAGTACAGAGCCTACACAGATGGTGTGCAGTAGACCATTCAGTCTACATTGTCTCAATCATGAATCAGACTCCCTGTTAAAGGGGGAAGTCCACCTTGATATTAAGTTGATTTTAAAGGGGAAGTCCACCCTGGTATTAAATTGGTTTTAATAGAAGCAGAAAAATTGGAGAAACAATTCAGTGAAAGTTTGAGAAAAATCGGACAACAAATAAGAAAGTTATGAATTTTTCAAAATCATGAAAATCATGGAATCTTTGAAACAAATTGGCATTGTGGTCAGAAATCGTGATGTCATTCCCTCACAATTCACCACTGATGTGAATGACAGAATGACCCAAAATCTCCATTTCTGTTAATGTTAATTGAATAGTAGACCTACCTTGTATGGAAATGCATGAAAGAACATGCTATCCGTGATAGGCATGAAGAAAATATATATTTTGATCAAAATGGAATTCAATCATATTTCTTGCATTCAACAAAGGATAAAATGTGAGGGACATCATATTTAGAGACCGCGTTGCCAATTTGACTCACAGATTTGAAGTGTTTCATGAAAAGTTATGGATTTAAAAAATCCATAGCTTTCTTATTTATTGTCCAATTTTTCTCAAACCTTTACTGATGTGTTCTTCTCATTTTTCTCCTTGTATTAAAACAAACTTATTATCAGGGTGGACTTCCCCTTTAATAGAAGCAGAAAAATGAGAGAAACAGGTCAGTGAAAGTTTCAGCAAAAGCCGATTTCAAATACCAAAGTTATGAATTTTTGAATGTGCGATCAATCAAACACAAACTTTCAGCGATCCGTTTCACCTCATTTTTCTGCTTCTATTAAAACCAACTTTAATATCAGGGTGGACTTTCCCTTTAAGCACTACAACTGACAAGGATTTGTGCCAGCTAACTATTGAAATGGGAGTGATTGATTAACAAATGGAGTGCTTAGACTAGACGTACAAACACAGAACCATTTTTCATATCTAATTATCAAAGCACATTAAAACAAATCATTAAAAAGTAACTACTTTCCTTGAATAAGTTGTTTTTTTCATGTACCTAAATGCATCATATGAAATGCTTAATCCGAAACCTTTCCCCACATATCACGGGCATGTCCCACTGAATCATATTACGTACACTTCAATTTTCAGCTACATACAAAATCAAAATTCACCACAATGTAACTGTATAACTCCATAATCTATAAATGGGGATTCAAATAATAACAAATACAGCCTTTAAATGTTCATTTCCAATTATAAAGCAAAACATAAATATGAACTAATAAAGTGGATAATACTGTCTACAAACAAAATCTAGTCTTTGAAAACTGTATGTACAGCACAAGGTGGTTGACTTGCAAGTAAAAACATAATCAAGATGATGAAGAAAAGATATGACCCTGCCAATGAAACAGACAGTAATACTACACATATCTTCTGTCGGGAGCAACAAGGGCGTTATTACTGTATAACAGTATATAAGTTAATGCCCTTCTGGCTCTAAACAGACACATGAAGTCAATGGTATGTTGGGTTTGTGGTAATAAAGCACATTTTTTTGTAGCTATAAAATTTACAACAGGACTATATGCACAGCTGGTCTATCAAATATCTATCAAATCTGCCACACTTTGATGAAAGGAAGCAAATTACCGGTAAGTTAATTACCGGTAAAGGAAATGTGAAAGAACCCCAAAAAAAAAACAAACAAAAACAACAAAACAAAAAAACAAAAAAATGGACAAAGCTGGAGAAGGGGATTGGTGAAAGTTTGAACCAAATCGGATAAACAATAAGAAAGTTAGCTCACATACTTGTAAAATGAATTAATGCCCTAGCTTTAATGGCTCTAGGCTGATCTGATTTATCCGGTTTCATGAGTCTTTCTAAATTCTTTTGAAAAGAGTTTGAGATGACAGTTGCTGCTTCTTTTCATCAATTACGGCAGACACGGAGTCTGCGGCTGCAATAAAGAGGACGATTAGCATATTAAAGCCTTGATGGAGGGACAAAGTTAAAAGAGAATCACAATCACAATGTGGCTTACAGAATAGTGACAGGTTAAACGATTTCCCCTTTTTTCAGTTGCAGATTCCTTCCTTGAAGTATCCCTTCACCTTTCCAAAGAATCTCACAGAAACCCTACAGCAATGCGACCATAAACCATTAAGATATAAGGGAAAATGATGGTATATTTCCTCCAAAACTGTCAGTTATTCCT
Source organism: Mesocentrotus franciscanus (assembly GCA_037976565.1). Classification (NCBI taxonomy): domain Eukaryota; kingdom Metazoa; phylum Echinodermata; class Echinoidea; order Camarodonta; family Strongylocentrotidae; genus Mesocentrotus; species Mesocentrotus franciscanus. The sequence continues at coordinate 21,861,780 of CP137673.1, forward strand.
AACTCTATGCATACCTGGGCCCCTGTCTAATAAAAGAGTTGATATAAATTGCAGATAATTTTCAACTGATAGCAGTCGCATCTTCCACCTCTTTAGTAAAGAGTTGCGAGTGTTATCAATTGCAAATTATTTGTAATCAATCGCAACTCTTTTATAGGACGTGGCCCTATTCAATATTAATAGTAATGGACATACAACGTATTATAGAAATACATCAAAATTTACTCATGAATATTTTTCATGTTAACAGAAATACATGGCTGTTCTACAATGCAACATATAACTTCAGCACTTCAGCAAATACAACATCTACATCTAGAGCACTATGTACCAGTTAAAACAAATACTGCACAGAACTTGGCAAGAAACCAATAGAACATTGTCACACAGCACCTACATACAAACAGTACACTGGTACTGTTTTCATGGATAAAGAAATACAATGAACATTCAATTCAAGCCCCTCACAAGGTAGCTTTACCCAAAGAGTACTTATTTTATGAATAAGCCTCCCCTTCCTGAAGAGTACCAGTAAAAATAATGCCGACAATAAAAATACTTGTACATACACTACACGAAGCCTTAAAAGGTATTCCCTATTATTTAAAATACCAGACATTCAAATAGACACAATGCCTACATGTATATGCTTCTGAATAATACATTGAAATAATAACTGCCGATATAAAGAGCTAAATGATATCATTATCATGATAACATTAAAACATTTAAGGGATTTCTCCCTACTAGGTAGGCCCCTAACCATTTACTTGATAATAACATTCTAAATAATTTTTAAAGATAAATCCTTTTCAAAAGTACATTTTTATCATACAACTCACAATTTAATAAAATGCAAATACATTAGTGCTCTATTTAAAAGCCACTAATGCTAATCTATTGCATTGACATGATTTTGTTCACGGGTCTGATTGTGCAACTTACCGGAACCACACCATGCTATGGGTATATTTCTTTACAGGTATGTTATATGGAATATTACTGTTCTAATTATCTCTCCTAGGGGGTGTTTCACAAAGATCCTAAGTTGAACTTATCTCTAAGTTGGACTAAACAATTATGCAAAGCCGTTAGCAATAGCATCTATGAAAATATCTGTAAAAGTTTTTTAAAACGCATAAAATGTTGATTCAAATCATTCATATTTTCTTAAATCAAGGAGATTTCATGTTCTTGATGTGGTATTTATAAAAAGTCTAAAATACTTGAATTTCGCTTTTGAATATATTTTATTTTAAGGCTACAAATGGCTCTCCATAATTGTTAAGTCCAATGCAGAGTTAAGTTCGACTTAGGATCTTTGTGAAACACCCCCCTCTCCTACTGTAGTCTTATGTAAGCTGACAGAAAGAAACCCTCTTTACACCTTATTTACATCATATAAATAACACACAAATATGTCTAATCTATAGACACCTCAAACATTACTTTGTAGTTATGTACATGTGTTTATATACAAACTTGATATCAAAATAAACTCTTTCAATCTACAATGTACTTCCAAATTATAATCTGCCCTGCATGGAGTATAGAGAAGATTTGCTTCATGATGGTGAAAGTGACCATAGGGGAAATACATGTACGTAAAAAAGGTCAAATTCTGAAAATTTATTTGATCTTGGACCATGGCAATTGTTTGATACATTGTATCTATGTTCCATCTTCCCTACAATTTTGGCACAAAGTTAATGAAGTCTCACCCTGAAAAAAAAGGGCTACATTTCTTAGTTTAATGTTTACTGCACGATAATCAAACTGGTATGTGGGTGCAATTTTCATAGAAATCGCACCATGTAAATCTACAATTGTCTTGATCAACTTTCCTATTTTACATAGAGTTTTGAAGGATATGATAATGGTATTAATTCAGGCAATGCTAACCAATGTCTGCGTGCCTGACATAAAACAGGGCTTAACACTAACAGGTGCCTGGGACACAAGGGGCGCCCAAGATCTAAGTCCGGACCCCTAAATTTTAAAGATATTTACATAGGGCTTAATATGTACACTTTGACATTTTGAATCCGGACACCCTTCTAAAAACGTTAGCATGGAGGGAGCCCTGTACAAAATGTAGGATTCATACAAGTCATATATAGCAGCTTTCTCATACCTCCTGCATAGAGATATTAGATGAAAAAAAATTGTACAATATATTTTCTTCTTTTGGTCAATTGGTCAGATTGGGTTGTATTAAGTTTGTGATTTAAGCAAGTGCATTACTTCAAGCATATCAGAATGTCATGACAATGGTCAAAAACGTGCAAATAGGTAGCAGAAAAGTCCCAATTTATAGCATTTAAATGTTAGGGCATCATGCTAAATCTACAGCTAGGTACAATATAATAGTACTGAATCACACGTCCTATAGAACTAAAGAGTAGAACATTTCACAGTTCACACTACAAGTCATCTAAGAATAATCTCTATGGTGGTGAGAAAATCATGTTCTGGCATTCCTATATATACAAATCACAAGCCAGTGTGCCAAAGAGTTTTGTAACTATAACATCTTAACCCGTTCAATACAAGCTAGTTTGGCTGTTTGGGTACAAGCATTTTCTAAAGACCACAGGCCCAGTAATCTCAGGCTTTGTACTCAAACGGTTAAGGTCTGCATGGAAATCCAGACTAGTTTGCCCAAGAAAAGGACATCCCTGTTAACCGCGAGAACTCTTGATTAAATGGACGGTAGAATTCTTTTAATTTGGCCATCGTTTCTGGATCGATGATAGCTTTAGGAAGGACACTCGGGGTGCTCTTGGCCGGACAGTTCCTATTTGGGAGGTGCCCTTCCCGCATACAGATCCCATTTTTGGCTTGGTCGAAGTAAAACATAGAGGGCTTGAAGTAGGGCCTGAGGTCGAGGAATTGTTCCAGCCGTTTCATCTGGGCATAGACATCCTTCTCCATCTTGTCCTGGTCAACGACCATGATACTCTCGGGAGGGAAATACTGGAGCCAGTTTTTGTAGTGCTTCACATAAACACTGGTATCCACCAGCTCGTTGGATCCATTGACATGGCCAAATTTGCCAAAGATCTCTTGTCGCAACCGCTCTCCTTCATACTGGCCAGTCCTTGAGGCATACTTTAACCTGTTGCTCTTGAACTCTCTCCTAAGCTTCAGTTCCGATTCATGCCTAAAATCAGAAATGAGTCTGGATATTGGGTCCCTTACACACAATATAAACTTTGGTTTGGTGGGCAGATCTGCTAGGATCCGTTTTGGGGCTTGAGCAGTCACAAAATAGCGTGGAGTTTTCTCGAAAATTAGTTGGTTAGACTTCGCAAAGCCCATTCGTGATTTATAGTAGGCCAAGCCCTTTTCATACATCCAATCAAAGTAGTGGACCTCGTTGCCGATGGAATGAACAATTTGCGGGTGCTGCGGGAAGAAGAAACCTAGAGCATTTGTTCCACTTTTCTTCACACCGATGTTGATGACATCAGGAAACCTCTGCTCATAACCGTTCGATGCAAAGACTTTGAGAATAACCTCCCACTGTTTATTAGTTGGCAGCTTCAGGAAGTCCATCCTGCTTCTTGCTTCGACCATTCTTATATTCAAGGTCATGTCTTTGCGGACATCGTTTGGTAGTTTAGACAAAACCTTTCCTATCATGCGTGAATATCTTGGATCTGATACTTGTAACAGGTAATTCTTCTCTTTAGTAATGTTTCGAGCTTGAAGTACTTGTTGCCTTAATTGCATACCAAAAGATTTAGTCGGGGGTTCTCTATGGGGCTGAGGTTGTCTTTCCACTGTCTGGTTGGACATTTCCCCTGCATTCAATCTATCTCCAAAATCCTCTTCTTCCTCATCTGCTGCCATCACAAATGTTTCCTTCTCCTCCCCACTTTCTCTTGCATTCATCATCTTCTTCTCTTTCTCCTCTTCCTCCTCATCTCTCCAATAATCCTCGTCCTCCTCTGCTTCATCGATGCGCTCCAGCTTATACCGGTGGATGCGGTTGTTGGCGTCCGGGAGCCGCAGGATGGTGACATTCTTGGAGAGGTTTAGGGTGAGGGGAACGCTAAGGGTGTGGCGGGTCTCGTAGCGAGCACGCCGGCGGGGTGAGGCGTTCAGCTGGGAATTGAGGATGAGGATCACACACACGGTGGAGATGCAGAGCAGAGCAGCGATGGTCTTCTTGGACGACCCAAGCCGAACCATCGTGGTAGCTTGACAGGACTGCAAACCGGATATCAGCAAGCTGCTACAGGGTCAGGTTGTCAAGACATCTGGAAAGGAAGAAAGAAAGAAAGAAGGAACAGAATATTTAGAATCCTACATACAATAAAGGACATACCGGTAAAGCATACTTCATGAAGTCACATCATTTATCACTGCATATCAGAATTTTTTCTAAAATCATGAACGTATATTATTAAGTTAATACACAATAACAAATCGTGTCCAGATCCAGCAAGCCTGGGATATTGATAAGAATGAAAAAGAACCTCAAAAAATAAAGTGCAAGGCGGCGTACAAACTTTGATGACTATAAATTGTACAGAACTAAGAAGGAAGCTGATATTAAACTGGTTCTGTTAATTACAATGTGTAAAATTCAAGACATGCTATTATACAGGTGTGCAAACATGTACATGTACACAGTATTTAAAGCGAATATGTGATGAGAGACCTGATAAAATCATTAATATCAAAGCATGAAAAGTAGAAGTTAACATTTGAGGCCTTCAAAAATACACATAAGATCTGGTTTCAATTGACATCAAGATCAATTCTTCACTCCATCACATGAGTAAAAGCCCTCAAACAAGGTGTACATATCCATATATTTCTATTTATCATGTGCAGATTATTGATTAACAAGTCCAATATCAACTTTGCACAAAAACAACTTAAATGTGAACAGGTGCAAATTAAAAATTAAAGCGAGTTTGGTTCTCAAACCAGATCCATCAATATCACAATGTAACATAGACTGATGTGTCACCTGTGTTGAAAGAGTAATCCTTTTCCCACCGGCAAACATACATACATGTATGCTCCGATATAGCAACAACATTGTATCATATATATGCATGAATAAAAAAACAAGCGTAATGTGATGCTGCCTCTGGAGCTCGTGAGTCGTGAGAAGAATAACAGGGCACTTGAAATCAGGCAATAAAAAACAGCAACTGAAACCACACTCACTCTCTATAACAAGCCATAAAGGCAAAGATGAGGAAGGATACATAGGAATAGACTGATTAAATCTGAATTACAGAACATTTATATAGGACTGATTTCCTGATACAAAGGGGGCAGATCACATGTTTTCAACATTAACAAAAAGGGGGTCTAAATTAAAAAAAAACACCACATGTGTTGCTCCCTGGGGAGGGTAGATATGGAGAGGATAGTGACTACTTCTTATTCAAGAAGTGGGGGAGGGGGTGTTTTAGGGGGCAATTTATTCCCCCTACAATCTGCCTGTAATACTTGATCATCATCTAAATCCTGTTTACTTTTGCTTGATCTAATCAAAATACAGAATCTTCTTGATTCTAAATAACTTGAAACATAAATTTCAGAAATAATATACTTGAACTTGACCAAGAGAGGGACATTTCATTGACCTATACTGACCAATGTCATAAGGGTGGGCCGCTAAGTCCATCATGACCCTCTTGAGTATGGCAGTTGTTTATGATATAATCTTTATACATGTAAGAAATCAACAAAATAAGCTACATGTACATGTCACACCCTATTAATACGAAGCTCAGTATAGATTTGCCAAGATAAGTTATCTTATAGAAGTAGAATGAATTATTCTGATGTAATTTCAAGGTTTACATAACAAATGTATAATAATGCAGATTTGAGAAAAAAATGGGTTCATGAGTAATTCAAGTTCAAAAGATTATTATACAAGCATGTAATGTACATGTATATGTACACACATGGAGATTCATGCAGAAATACAGCTTTGTGACAAGCTAATCCTGTAACAGGCCTACATTTGTATATCTTCCTGATATACGAAACAAATAATAAAATTTGAGCTGCTGCAAATCATGATAAATTACACTTCCTGGTTCCTATATGATGTGTATGTCAATCTTAGAATACATACATGTGTACAGCTAAACACGACGTCCTGTTTTCCTGCCAAAACATTGATACTTTAAACTTACAAACTTTGGTCCACTTTACAGGTCCACGTGGGCAAACAATTTTTTCTTTCTTTGAAGGGGGAGTAGATCACCATGAACAGGACATTACGGTAGACACTCTGTGGTTCATAATTTGGATATTTTATATCTAATAGCAAACCTCAGTTTTAAGAAATCCAACAATTTCTCCCCAGGGGGGAGAGAAGGAGATAAACCACCATCAATAAGACATACATGTACCCTCTTGATGTACATGTATCAAACAATCTGTGGTTCATATTAGGCCTGAGTCGAAACGGTTCCCCGCCCGGTCCCCGACCGTCACGCCGAAACCCGGGTTTGAATATTCGAGTTTCGGGTTTTTCAAAATTAAATTTCACACTGATATTCTGAAATAACGAACTAAAAATATGCAATTCACAAACTTATATTTCAATTTAATTAAATACATATGCTTAATAAATAAATAGATACCGTTTCAGTTGACGGTAGGCCTTTTTATCGCTCTAAAATTGAGGCTGCAAGGAAGGAATCACCACACTTCGCGGTACCGAGTGCGTTCAGAAACTGAAGTCAAAATATGATCCACTGAAGATTGAGCAAGTTACGAAAGTAAACACACAAGACCAAAATGTTGATCAGAATATTAAAATTAAATCGTAATACTAATAGGCATTGATTTAATTGTCAAAATATATCCACAACATAATGGTTTACCCTTGATATTATGATGAAGGAAAATAAATTAAAGCTCTTGAAATAACATCGAAGTGCCTTTCGTTCGTTCTAAAAATGCGTGTATAACGGCAAGCTGAAGTTAGGAGTCAAGTTTTTCAAGCCCGTACCGTCATGAATGCAGACGGAAGTCCGATCGAACTGATCTGAACAATAAGCATTAAACCAATTAAAAAACATCACATAACTGATTTTAAGAGACTAACGCTCAACAAATTACCGTAAAATAATAATTTCCTTTGACAAATAATACTCTAGATATTCATGATATCTCACAGAAATAACGATATTTCATGAGCTACGAGTTCAGCTAAATGAGACGTAATTGTCATGCAGCGCAGTAGACTGTAGAGGGCAGCATGCAGCAGAGAGGAAAAAAAAATCGCGGGCCTTATAGATCACGTGATATTTTCCTCTCTGCTGCATGCTGCCCGCTACAGTCTACTGCGCTGCATGACAATTACGTCTCATTTAGCTGAACTCGTAGCTCATGAAATATCATTATTTATGTAAGATATTATGAATATCTATAGTATTGTTTGTCAAAGCAAATTATTATTTAACGGTAATTTGTCGTGCTGTAGTCCCTTAAAGTGAGTTAAGTGATGTTTTTTTAATTGGTTTAATGCTTATTGTTCAGATCAGTTCGTACTTCCGTCTGCATTCATGACGGTACGGGCTTGAAAAGCTTGACTCCTAATGCCTAGTTGACACTTTCACGATTTTCGGTTCCCGCATAGTTCACGCACTGAAATTGCATCATGCGTGCCAATGCGTGGACACTTGCGGGAAGGGGCGGGACGATGCGCGGCAATGCGCGGCAATGCGTGAAGAGCGAAATTTTTTCAACATGTTGAAAATTTTGCCACGCACTTCCCGCATTGCAGCAGTGCGTGAACTGTGCGCAAACTATGCGCAAACAAGTCGTGCCAATGCGTGCCAGTGCGTGGCGTAAAAACAGTGGGTACCCCACCCCCGGGAATGTGGCACGCACTTCACGACTAGTTCACGACATGGTCCCGCATAATTTGCGCAGTGGTTGCGCATCCTTCGCGCACTTTCACGCAAGGATCGCGCATATCAGTCACGTGATGCGTTTTGTCAAAATATTCTTGTTTGAGCCAGCAGCAAAATCATGGCTTCATCCTCCTCATCAGATAATGATGGGACAGAGAACACAGAGCATGAAGAGAAAACTAAGCGAACAAAAAGAGCACGTACATCTAAAAGGGATGTCCCAGAGTACAAGTGGACCGAAGACGCTGTTCAATTAATAGCCGATTTTGTGAAGGAAAATTCAGCACTATATGATAAGACCCAGAAAGATTACATGAATGTTGCTACGAAGGGAAGGATGTGGGCGAATGGCGGTAAATTATTGGATCCACCTGCCACTGGTAAGTTCTCAATTTTGATGGTTGGTTAGTTAAGTTCCATACCCATGTTTTAAAAATCCTCCTTTTGTTTTTTGTTGTCTGCATTACTAGTTAATAAGAAAGTAATTTACTGGGAAAATAATTGTTGATATTTTCCTTTATAGAAATTAAATGTTTTTATTTTTTATTTTTAGGGTTAAACTTCACCACACAAATAGCCTATTTATTGTTTTCCTTGTTTTTAATGTAGGGGACCAGTGTAAGAAGTTGTACGAAAATAAGCGAACTCGGCTAGGAAAGATATTGAACAAGGAGAAAAAAGTGGATCTGGGCAAACCAACAGAACGACACGTGATGATGAGATAGTGAACACGTGGGGATTTCTGAAGCAACACATTGTTCGTGGCAAGACAACGGCAAGTGACACGGTAGGTATATAAATGACCAATTCACAATTTTTATATTGAAATATTAGAATAACCTTGAAATAACCTTCAGAACCCTTTTCATAATTTTCATTTTGATGTTTCTTCACCTTGCAGTTTGATAGAGAAGGGGAAGTGCACGAACGAGAAGATGATGAAGTTTCTATCATGTCAGTTTCAGAAGATATGGATAATGAGACCTTGATCCCGTTGAAGGATCGGGTCCCAAAGTCGGCACGCTCGAAGCCTCTGGAACTTCTGGCAGTAGAACTCCAGCTTCTCGATCAAGTACTGTTTTGCAGAATAACCTCGACGATGCTCTCCGTCAGGTAGGCATTATAGAACTTTTTTTTTTTTTTTTTAAACAATTGAATACATTACCTAAGCCGGATCCGCTTTCAATAGTTCCATTTGGAAACTATAGAAATTAATTCACAACAAAAAGTATCATTGAAAATTAATTCTTCGACAATCGATCTAAATTTGTTGAGTATATGGCAGTAAATGACAGTAATCAGACCCTGACTTTAATTGCCTTACTAAATTACATTTGGTTATATTGTTTATGCCTTTCAGGTTCTTTCAAGAGCGGATAATTTGGGCCAGACAGCTGCTTTGACAGGTCAAAAAAAGATCGTCCATGATTTTGCCTGTCTTCTGGAGGGCCATATGCAGAAAATTCCAGAGCAATCGTGGCACAGTTTCCAAATTGAATGTCTGCAACTCGTTCACAATTTCAAACAGCCAACCAGGCCAACTCAACCATGTCAACAGCAACCCTCGTCATGGCAGTCAAACCAGTGGCCAATCAATAGTCATTGGTCCAATTTCAATCAATGGTCTCCAGCAAGTCCATCCTTCAACAATGTTGGGATGCCAGCCGCGCCTTCAGCTGTGCCTGTACCGATACCAACGTCTTCTCAGCAGTCCACTGCTTCGACCCCACCCTCCCGACGTAGTAATGAGATGGTTTCCTCGGTTCTGGAAGAGCTTGGAGAAGAAAAATAATGTGTTCAACAGCAGCCGGTGATTAAGAAAAGGCAATACTGGTTGCAAAACTAACGTCTTCCATATCGGGACACTCTTTCAGTACTTACCTTAATTCTTACATGGTAAAAAAATAAAAGTAAAAAGAAATTGTTATTTGTTGTTGCCTTTGCAAGGAATTTTATTAAAAACCCACTCGGCAAGAAAACCATTTATTTATACATTTGGAACAGAGGTATAATATTTTCTGAAACGTAAACCAGAACTACACACTGAAGAGCAAGGGTAAAATGTGACAGTTTGATCAAAGTCGGAAAATATATTCCAGATTTTTGAATGTTCTGAGTTCCAGGGAGAGCTTCGATGGATATTCTCGATTTAGACATTTTGACATATACTCATGCATGATGCTTTTATCAAGAAACAAAATGAAAGGTTTACTGAGTGGAAGATTAAAGTTAATGCATCTTTTGGTTCCTACGTTTTTACATTTGTTCTAGTAGTTGATTAGTTCATGTTACTCACTTGTTACAACTTTAAAGTGTTCAAAATATCATTGAGAAATCTTGGTAATTATAACATGTCTATAAGGTAGTTCAAATTGAGATTCAGTTGTCAGTCACCATGAAACTAAACGTTATCCTGCAGACTTATTTTCTTTTCTTCATCACACGTTATTTAAATTGCATTTATGTGAGCATATCCAGAATGCCTAAGTTTTCTACTCGGTTATGTTTCTTTTATTAAAAACACGCAATTCGTGCATTCTGATTGCTTCTGATTACAAGTCTCTTATTACACACAAAAACAAAACATGTAAAGTTGTTTATATTAAGAGTAACATATTGACAAATCAAAGGCTAATCAAAGACTGCAAAGATAGGTGAATATCAAGGCCTTTAATAAAATGGGTAACTATAAGCACTTGATATTTTTCATTGGATTTCAAAATGATTGTTAAGTTTCCGCACAATTCGTTCAAGTGCACCTATTCATACGAGATAACACCGTCAACTGTTTGACTATTACATATATACATATGTTAATAGCATCTTCTTAAACGATGTAAAAGCATGATCGTATCAATAAATGATATTCAATTTCCCAGTTTTTCCTATCTCTCACAGATGTTTTGTGTAAAATATGATTGATGAATGGATACAATAATTCATTAATAAAGCGCAAGCTGAACGTCTCCAACGTCAGTCTACCGTCTGATCCGCGTTCAGGAAGCGTTTTTAATTTTCAAAAACGCTGGGCCGACGCAGGCTAAAAACGCAAAGGTGTGACACAGCCTTAACACGTGACTTGGTCACGTGTCATGACGTATGTCATGCACTTCCTGTCTGCTATAGCTTATTATAACTTTTTGTTTGTAAGAATCCGTTTTAATCCATGAGTGGTTATTTTTCAAAACATTCAAAAGGTTGAATCAATAAATGTATCTGTACCCGTGTTTATATCGACCCCCCAAAAAAACCAAACTGTTCTTCTTGCGTTAAAGGGTTGCAAAGGGGGGATTTAAAAACAATAAGATATAATAAAATACCTGCAGAGAAGTGCATGGCATACTTCATGCCACGTGACCCAGCGTTGCCAGTTAGCATGATAAATAACTTTTGCGTTATATTCATAACTTTCTTATTTATTGTCCGATTTACTTCAACGTTTTTGGTTTTGTTTTAATTGTTTTGTTTTTCGTCTGATTTATCTGCTTTTAATCAATACAAGATTTTTTCTGGTGCGGACCCAGTCTTTAAATGTGCGTTGTGTGTGTGTGTGTGTGTGTGTGCGTGCGTGTGAGGAGTGGGGTTTGTGCAAGCTTACTAGAAATACGAAATTTCTACATATGCCCCGACACCAACTGCATCACGTTTAAGTTCAACAACAAAGCTTACCAAAACCCCTTAATTTCCTGACAACATTAATTGCTGATACACTGTAGAATTTTTGTGTACATAAAGACAAACACATTATAAACACTGATCTCATATCCTAAGTTTAAAATCAGATGTACAACAGACGGTTGATATTGGAACGATGTCGGGCCTTGTTGAAATACATAACCATTCAAGAAATAAAATGTCATTTGTGTCAGTGTCATTTGGCATTTTTTGTGGAATTGAGCTAGTGCTATACTGCATCACAATAATGTCATAGTTAATCTGCTTAGGTTATCATCTTTTCTTGCCAGGAAACTGCTCCAGCGCGGGAGGTGTAATAATGTGATAGATATGCACGTTGGCTCTTAGCTTCCTTGATAGAAGTGTTTCCTGTCGGAGCTCTCAGACCGTGAAACACAGGGTCGTCTCTCCATGCACCAGGTATCATCGCATGCGTAGATGGATCTTCATGGTCTACATCTCCTGATGCCAGTGGGTACCTGGTTAATATCAGATTATGTAGGACGCAGGCACTCATGATGATTAAGTTGGTAGTTTGGGGCTTCTGCGGAAGTGTAGTCAGGAAACATCTGAACCTAAATCAAGTAATACCATAAAACAAGAGCCCATCAATATGAAATATATATATATTTTTACGATCTGTACATATGAATCTTGATTTTAAAATAATCACGCTTCATTTGGAGTAAAAACAAAATATTGTACTTGTTATTTGGAGAAACTAGATATACTGAATACTAAAGAAAAAGATCACTATAATAAATACAAACAAAATGAGAGCATCTGCTTAGTGTATCATTTCAGATTTGTTAGCAATTGCAGTCTCGCATGGTATTTTGTGCGTAAGCTGCAGAAATAGCAACATGTGTTGATAAAATAAACACCATATAAAAATTCTACGTTATGCTGGTTTAAACAAAGTGGGTTATTATGATAACAACTCCTTTCTGGGGGGAAGTTAAATATTTTTATTCAATGTGCTTGAACTTTTAAAGCAATAGGCACTGAGAATGGAAATGAATACAGAAAGAAAGGGAGACCTACCTGTGAGCCAAAATACCAAACGAGTTTTCCACTACTCGCCTAGCTCGGCTTAGTCTATAACTGAAGATGATCTCCTCATGAACTTGGGACCTATGTGAGAAGGGCTTCATTAGCCAGGGCTTCATCGCAAATGCATCGTCAGCCACAAATTGGAAAGGTATGGGCATGTCATCATTGGGCATTGGTTCCGGTGGCGGCACCCCTGCTCTTTCCCTTCTATGGCATCATACAAGTTGCAGTTTTTCCAAGTTCCACCATCTGAAGAGCCACCCTCTGCTCCAACATCCACATACAGAAACTTATATTCTGCATCTGCTACAGCCATGAGAACAATACTATGGAAACCTTTATAGTTAAAGCCCAAGTCCACTCCAAAAATAACTTACTTTCAATAGAACCAGAAAAATCAGACAAACCAATCAAAAAAAGTTTGAGCAAAATCGGATAACTAATAAGAAAGTTATGAATTTTTAATGACATGAAAAACTTTGAAAATCACTACACAAATTGGCAACTCACTCATGAGTCTGTGACGTATGGTCCTCACTATCCACTAATTATTTTCTTTATATTGATAATATAAATTTCCTATTTTCACCCTAAGAATCTTATTTCTTCACACCAGCATCCAAGTTAGATTGTTAGTAATATGTTTTTGTGTGGATGCACAAATAAAGAGTAATTTTGTCCAGTTAAATCATGAAAAATTGAATTTTGATAAACTATTTATATAAAAATCAATAATTATGAAATACAATATTCAGAAAATAGTATCAATTCTTCAAAATTCATAAAAGTTTTTGGGAAATGTCATGCACGCAATATGATACAAATCATATAACCTGGGCAAAGGCATGGGAAATCAAGTTTGGGGATAAAAGGGAAATTAATGGGATTAAACTATATAAAGCAATTGATAAGTTGTGAGGACATGACGTCACAAACTGATAACCATCTTGGCAATTTGTGTTGTGATTTCATTGTTCCATAGTTTTACATACTTTTTCAAAAATTCACAAATTTCTTATTAGTTATCCGATTTTGCTCAAACTTTTTTTGATTGGTTTGTCTGATTTTCCTGCTTTTATTGAAAGTAAGTTTTTTTTGGAGTGGACTTGCCCTTTAAAGTACAAGGACCCAGACTTTGGCGGCTTCCTGATTGCCACGTGTTTGCCATCGACGGCACCAAGGCAATTATGATAGTTCCATCTGGAACTGAACTTCTTGGCCACATCCTTCCACCCATCTTCAGTTTTTGGACAGCTGAGTACTTCCTTTTTATACACTTCAATGAGTGCATTACATACTTCGGGAATAAATCTCGATATGGTGCTTTTCTCAACTCGAAAGCTGTACTGTAATGTAGCATATGAATTTCCTGTTGCCAAGAAACGGAGAGTGACGGCTAGTTTCAGTCCAACTTCTAGTGGTTCTCGCATAAACGTTGTTTTCTTCTCCAGATGAGGCGTTAGCTTTCCAACCATTTCCTCAAACAGATCAGGAGTGATTCTCAAGAAATTATTATAGCTCTTTTGATCCTCCCTATGCAGCTCTGCCAGTAAATGATCAAAATGTCCGTGGATGTGGCGTCTTGACAGCCAATCTCTCACCCACAATGTCCTCCTTTTTCTTTTTCCTTTTTTCTCCTCTTCTCGTCTTTCTTCAAGATCTCTTTCTTGTTGATAAACTATTAATGCTCCTGCAGCTACATATAAACACCTTCTCTGTTCTAAATTAGCTTCTTCAGAATTCAACATCTTAATGACGATAGTTATGCTGAATTAATGAAAAACACGAGAGCGAATAGACGTCTGCCTTGTTTTTGTGATAGTTAACACAATGCGCAAACTAGTTGTGAATAGTCGTGAACTATGCGTGAACTATGCGTGAACTATGCGTGAACTATGCGTGAACAATGCGTGAACAATGCGGGAACTATGCATGACAGTGCGTGTCACTGAAGTGGCACGCACTGTCACGCACTGGCACGCATTCAATGCGGGGCAGTGCGGGACCAAAAATCGTGAAAGTGTCAACTAGGCATAACTTCAGCTTGCCGTTCTACAAGCATTTTTAGAACGAACGAAAGGCACTTCGATGTTATTTCAAGAGTTTTAATTTATTTTCCTTCATCATAATATCAAGGGTAAACCATTATTTTGTGGATATTTTGAAAATTAAATTAATGCCTACCGGTATTACGATTTAATTTTAATATTCTGATCAGCATTTTGGTCTTGTGTGTGGTTACTATCGTTACTTGCTCAGTCTTCAGTGGGTCATATTTTGACTTCCGTTTGTGAACGCTCGGTACCGAGAAGCATGATTCCTTCCATAATTTTGCAGCCTCAATTTTAGAGCGATAAAAAGACCTACCGTCAACTGAAACGATATCCATTTATTTTTTAAAGCATATTTATTTAATTAAATTGATTATTTAATTGTTTTGAAAGCAGTAACTGTCTTTTCCGTCGCATTATTTAGAACAGCAACTTAATCTTAACTCCCGCCGCTGCATGCACGCGATTTTTAGTATGGTGAAAATTCCTGTTCGGGTACCCGGTCCCCGCCCGAAATTTTCAAGTCAAACCCGGGTTCGGCAAAACCCGTGATGACTCAGGCCTAGTTCATATCCAATAGCAAATAATAAACAGTCCAAGAAGTCTAACTACTGGAACAGGCTGTAAAATTTGATTCCTAGACGAAGACAGGATCTTTGATCACGTTTTTTTGGAATTTGGGTAAAAAGGAAATGAAAGCAACAGAAAAAAAAATCAGCTGTATAATTTTAAGCTTTGCGTATTCGCCTAATGCAAGGGGGAGGGGGGAAACAAGCATTCTATGGAAGATGCTGCAATACTAAAAATTAAAAATTCTGAGGCTTTGTTGAAGAAGAGCATTATCTTTGGCAAGTAAATGGAACACTACATCGACTCCAGGATGTAAAACAGAGACTCATTGAAAGAAATCACCGTGCTTTGTCGGCATCCCACTGAAAGATGTTTTTGAACGAACTTTTCATCACGATGTTGGCCCATGAGACCTACATGTAAATGTTTGAAATGGTTTCTTGCTAATTGATCCCCATTCTTAATTTTACATACAGACTAATACAAGTTTTACAATGAAATCATTGCAGTCAGTTTCTGAACCTTGGGGATACGGAATCAACAAAATACGATCAGTTGAAGGATTTCACTGCTAAGTATTTCTTACAAGAAAACTTCCCCTTAAGTTAGTGAGTAATACCATCCATGACTCATACCTTAGCTCTGCTTGGTCTTTCTCCAAAATTTGGAATGAACAGCCAAGACATAGGTATACTTTGAAAGAAGGATGCAAGTTCTCAGAGTCTAATGAGAAGTAGACCTTCGTGTGTGGTTGCGCATCATTCAACAGTTAGGACAAGACATAATAAACAGGGTTGGTCATGCATTGCCGTGGCATTGGTGAAAGCAATCAGATAAGATCTGAATCGTAATCTGCCAGTGTAGCCCTACATACAGAATAATTGAAAGATTATGATAGATAAAAGATTACATGTATGCATGTGTTGTCTGGGATAATTAAAGGTCATGTACATGTATATAGTTTTGCTAAAGCCCTACAAAACTTATTGTCATATTTCTTTGCTATTCAAAGATAAATAACAAGATACTCGTACTATCAGATGCTATGAAGTCTTTCCCCCCTCAAGCCAAATATTAACAACAAATAAGAGCCAAAAAATAATTTATATACCTGGCCTGGGATGTAAATTCCAGCGTCAATGTGTACTATGCATACCGGTACATGTAAAACCTATGGGGCTTGTGTGTATGCCACACACACTATCTTCAAATGAAATACTGAGATTATTATGCGGGGAGCTATTCAGGTGGAAAGGTTTTAGAGTAGGATAGTGCATAGCCGTGATCCAGGGTTCCTTTCAGATATGTCATTTACGGGTACATTAATATTCACCGTCAATCGTGACTAGAAAATATACTAGCGCATGCTTCTTTTGATACAAGAACTGTACATGAGCTGTGTGTTCATTGCTCTGTGATCGATTTTCATTTTTGTTTGAAGTTATAACTTTATTAATAATACATGAATTCAGTCAACATGACACGCTGCATTATGTGCTGATGTTTTGAATATTGATTTCATTGATTCTCAGATGAAAGCGGGAAGAGAGATGGCAATTACCGATACCTGGCGATCTATTTTTTGGGGGTTACGCATCAACGCATTTTAATTAAATGTGCATGTACTGTAGTTTGTAGGAAGAGTGTCTTATTTATACACCTTTCTGAGTTAATTGAGTGCCAATAAATGCAGTAGATGCTGCATCATGTGCTGATGTTTTGAATATTGATTTCATTGATTCTCAGATGAAAGCCGGAAGAGAGATGGCAATTACCGATACCTGGCGATCTATTTTTGGGGGGTTACGCATCAAAGCATTTTAATTAAATATGCAAATGTGTTAAATTTTAGTTAAAAGTCTGGAAGTGTGTCTCTTATTTACACTTGTAACACCTTTCTGAGTTAATTGAGAGCTATTATACAAATGATGCATGCTCATGAGTTCATTATACAATCTATCCGCACTCGAGTTGAGGATGTGTGTTTCTATCGCACTCAGCCTAATGGCTGAGTGCGATAGATACACACAGCATCAACGAGGGCGGATAGATCGTATAATGAACGAATGAAAACATGCATCATTTGTTTTATACAACGAAACTCCTAGATCCTTGTTATTTGATGTAAAAATAATTAATTCAAGATTGTTTCGTGACAGTTTATGGCTGACAAATAAATCTGAAGTTTTAATAAGTCTCAATTTAGTGCGCACACATATAAGTATACCGTAGATATAGCAAGCGCACCTCTATCTATACCCATTTACGCATAGTGCTGCGCAAGAATAGGCCCATGTGTACACGCAGTATTAAGCGCCCTAACCTCTACGCGCACTACTGCGCGGCACTGAAAAATCGTTGGATGGTACTGGAAAATATTGCAAGCTTTTTCATGAAAAAGCGTGCAATAGGCTCAGTAAATGAATCACAAGTGATCGGGCGTGACCAATCATTTGATTAGGATCTGGGAGTGAGTTGTATAAAATGTAATAAAAATGCAGTAGACCTACAAGTAGGTATTCTGAATTTGAGATACATGTTCATGTGTACATGTACGAATAATATGTTCGCAAAGAAGCTACATGTACATGAACAAAATCCAGCAGTAACGACGTCAAAATCATCAACTGCATAAATATTAATAATTCAAAATGACAAACTCAAAGTATGTTATATACCCTGTTCATCTTTTTGTAATAAAACAAAACAGCTAGACACCCTCCACACATACACACAAACAAAAGATTGACAAAAATCCCTAGGATTGGAAGAATAAATAAAAGTACAAGTCACAGTTGTGCTGAAAATAGCTCACTCAATGGACTTCTGACAAAGTAGACATTCACTGTTTTTGTTAACTCTGTAGTTAAGTTATCACTAGTAAAACATCAATAGTAAATTTCCTTTTCCTTTTCATCCCTTTGCTTCCTATCCAATCCTGAATCCTGACACAACAAATTCTTCATGCACATTTTCAGCTTCAACAACGCTTGGTGCGAGTCCAAGTTCGAAAACGGTCAACCTTGATTTCACATCCAATTGGATTAGTTGTAGGCCAGTGATCACATTTCTGCCAAGTGGGTTACCAAAATACACCAGCTTTATATAGTCTCTGTGTGGATCTTGTTGCCTTCCTGCAAGACTACCAGTAGCTTGCGTGGACTGACCCACTTTCAGGAGCTGCGTAAGTTGATTAACTTCTTACCAAAGAGCATCCAGAATATGACATATTACTAGCAGTTGGTATGCATGAGAACAAAAATCAACGTTGCAACGTTGAATTTTTTTCTACCGCCAGAGCAACGGAAGCATTTAATACAATTTCACAGAGCTACTACATTGTAGAATCTGACAACTTCTTACCAAGAGCATCCAGAATATGACATATTACTAGCAGTCGGTATGCATGAGAACAAAAATCAACGTTGCAACGTTGAATTTGTTTCTGCCGCCAGAACAACGGAAGCATTTAATATAATATCACAGGGTTACTACATTATAGAATCTGACAAGTACTACAGTGTTTTAATGACTTGACATTCACACATATTAACCTTTTGACAGAAAAATATTTCAGTATTTTTTGTGAAGTTTTGGTATAATAATCCGTCATCAGCCTTATCTATTCTTTCACTGGATTCTGAATATTTGCAATAAATTTAAAAACACTTTTAAAGTGGAGACTATGAGGTGTATTCATGAATGTTGTTAGCTCAAACATCAGCAACGTTTCCATAGTAATTAGCATGCACTTGTTGCAGAATTCATGTGTTCAAGATGTATGTATGGTAGGCATGTGTGTAATGGCAAACAGATGACGAGAGTGTAAGGCAATAATGTTTCAAAAGGCTACATGTATATATCCAAGTGCACAGTTATGATTTATTTCATTGGATAAAATAAATAGTTATACGGTTTTCACACTGGCAAAATTTTGCTTAACCCCGGACTATAGGTGGGGTTAAAGGGGGGTCTTAGCCCCACCTATAGTCCGGGGTTAAGCTTATTCCACTTTCTGTTCAGACACGTATATACCAAAGTGGGCTAGCCCCACCTATAGTACGGGGTTAGCTGGCCCTGCAAAAAAGCAGGGCTAACCCCGCAATTGTGGTGCTAACTCCGCAATTGCGGTGCCAAGCAAATGAATGAGAACAGAAACGAAAAATAGTAGTACGGGGCTAACAAATTGCAGTGAGAACAGCATGAATTTTCTTATTCCGGGATAGGCGCTTAGTACTGGACTAAAAAAGCGTGAGTGAAAAGCCAAAAAAGTTAGTCCGGGGTTAAGGATAGTACGGGGCTAAGCAAAGTATGGGGTTAAGCAAAACAAGTGTGAAAAGAGTATAAGACACCCTGCTTTATGAAGCCTACGATGAGCATGCTTTAAATGTTTGATAGTTTTTTTAGTATAAATACATTATACATTGTCTGCACTCTGCACTGCTTGTACATATATGTTTAAATGTATTGAATCTTGTATTTTCACATGTTAAATTCTACTCTCAATACATAATGCATTACTGTTTGTGTTTCAATTGCATCCCATTTTAGATTGAATTACATGATACATGTGTGCTGTAAATGTAGTATTGAATCTTGTATTTATTTTCACATGTTAAATTCTACTCTCAATACATAATGCAGTACTGTTTGTGTTTCAATTGCATCCCATTTTAGATTGAATTACATGATACATGTGTGCTGTAAATGTAGTATTGAATCTTGTATTTATTTTCACATGTTAAATTCTACTCTCAATACATAATGCAGTACTGTTTGTGTTTCAATTGCATCCCATTTTAGATTGAATAACATGATACATGTGTGCTTTAATGTAGTATTGAATCTTGTATTTCACTTGTTAAATTCTACTCTCAATACATAATGTATTAATGTCTGTGTTTCAATTGCATCCCATTTTAGATTGAATTACATGATACATGTGTGCTTTAATGTAGTATTGAATCTTGTATTTTCACATGTCAAATTCTACTCTCAATACATAATGCATTACTGTTTGTGTTTCAATTGCATCCCATTTTAGATTGAATTACATGATGGAGCAGTGAGATGGAGAGAATTGCAGGACGGATTTCGTACAATGATTATACCAGTAGAATTACATACATGTATGGATGCCTGTTAACATAAATGTATACTCCTGTACATCACTGGAGCCTGGAGGATACGATAACAGGCTATACACAAGCAGAAACATACACCCTCCAGCGATGAGGCACTACTCGACAGCCCTCTTGACACTATGTGTGCATATCACGTTGTAAATGCATTACATGTACATGTAGCAAAGATCCAGGGCAGGGTATAATAACAAAGTGGCACCCTACGCAGAGCCAAGGAGAAAACCAAAAAATAAATCAATGGTCTTGAACTCTGAACCAGAATGCAGGGACACTCAAGCGATGCCACTTAACGAGTGATGAAATTGAAGAGTGGAAAGATAATTTCAGCTGGGGTTTCACACTGTAAGCTACATGTAGCTGTGTTATTCATGGACGTATTCACAATCAACCTCAGATTTGCCTGACAAAATTATAAGCCATGAAAGATACATACTGTACTTGAGATCTGTAGGCCCTGTAGATCATAAATTTGTTCCTCTGTATAAAAGTACTTTGTATAATATTGTCTCCAAAGAATCAGAAGGGTGTCTAACCTTAAGTGGTACTTCTAGATCTGACAACATTATACAGTACGGGAATCGCACACAACCATGCCTTTCCCTTTACTTTAAAAACAGTAACTTTTTACAAAATGATAGAACAATATGATTTCATACCTGAGTACGTTCCTTTTGGTTTTCGGACAAGTCAGACATTATAACTACAGTGCCGTAAATCTCTGTGTATAAGACGCACCCCTAGTACAGGTACATTAGTACGTTAGAAAACCCATGCAGCGAAGTTGAAGGCGCCAATTTGTGCTTGTGAACTTGTCACAAATAATAGCAACAATGTTTTTTTTTAACTAAAGATGACAGACAAATCTTCCTCTGAGTCCAAACAGAAATTCGGACATAGGCTAGTTTGGTTCTAGTTTCTGAATGGTGAGTCGATATCCATATCCAGTGTGAGTGAGCTGGGACCATGCCTTTGCTCTACTGGGCACGGGTGAGCTTAGGCCGGCAGAGTGCTATGTGAAGGGGCATAATAAAATTGAGACAAAAACAACAAAAAAAACAAACTCTCTTCCCTTCAAATTAGGAGCATAGGTTAACTTCAAATAGTAGATCCTATTCTTCATTCTCATTATGTAGTTTATGTTGAGACACAGAGATTATCGAAAACCACTAAAAAGTAGCATTTTGAGGACTCAGAATATCCTGTACCTGTCTATAAGACGCACCCCGACTTTTGAATTTTTCCGACGAAAAGAAAGTGCGTCTTATACACAGAGATTTACGGTTTTTATTTTCTTTTCTTCTCTCTCTCTTTTCTTTGGTAACACTGTACAAGTTTTCCTCAAGAAGAAGGGCAACAAAAACTTGTATGAACAGATATAGAACACAAATTTACTGTAACTATAAACTTCCCTGGGAGGCAGACAGACATTGCACCTGTCATTGTAAAGGTAATACCAGATTACTTAGATAAACCCCTTAGGAGATACACTCCCTCATAAGGATTCTGCATTGATAGCCTGGGCATTTACACTGCAAACAAAAAAACAGTTGATTTTTCTCATATTCTGGAGTTTTGTCAGTAGTTGCTAGGCATCTACCCATAAACATGCCGTAAAACCAGAATCGAAAAACCCACCTCTAGGGTGTTTTTTTTTGTTTTTAATGCCGGCCGAAACCTCACCGGTTTATGCAGTGTAAATGCTCGCTCCCAAAACACCAGTGAATTCTTTTGGTTTTTGGTCACGCGACTCTCCTTGCTTCCGCGCTAATTCATGCAGAGCAGCGACAAGTGGCACAATTCATTAAAAAAAAAAATCCCACAGCTATATCACACACCAAAAATTTTTATGGGTTTTTCCATTAGTGTAAATGGTAGTTAAAAAAACGACGTTTTTTCACATGGGTTTTTCTGCACTGTAAATGGGCCTCCTTTATGTTTGACAAGGGCTCCTTGATCTTTGATGGTAATATCAAGGGTTTACTTTTCCTACTGTACATAGGCCTGTCTTCATCAGCTCGAGATTGCCAAATAGCCTGCTATTTCTGATCCTGGATATTACCCTGATCATGAAATAGCGGGCTATTTGCTAGGGAAATAATCCTAAGATATCTTGGACTAGTTTGCAAAATATCCAGCTATTTGTCCGCTGCGTCTTCACCACCCCTTCGGGCTGATTTCCCAAATCAGAAATAGCGGGCTATTTGGCAATCTCGAGCTGATGAAGTCATACCTTGTGTCTCAAAGGAGATGGGATATTGTCTGCTCTCTGTTGGCTATGTTTACACAGCCAAGTTTAAGTTTGCGAGACCTTGAAGTTTTTAACAGCAATCCACTATTAAATGATGATGATGATTCACAACATGGGAATACGGGAATGAAGAAATGAGCGTTCAAGCCGGGCAAGCAGTCGTAACCACAGGACGGCAAAACCTCAAAGTTAATTGCGTCAGCAAAGCACCTAACCTCTAGTAAGGGCACCTCCCCCGTAATCATTATGATACATGTCTCCCACCTACCATAAGATATGACTTGTGGTTTATAACTTCAAGTAAATGTAAGGTTTCATTTAATACCATGAGGGTGTCTGCACGGTTAGTATCTATATATTAATACGCAAAATCGTCGCGGGGGGTAAAAACGGTTCATGAAAAACGTCTTTCCTCGACCGCGCCCCCCTTCGCCGTGGCGCGGGAACGGCGACACAATTATACGAGGCATGTCTCCGTATCCGCGTGCCACGCCGACCCCGCGGTCGCCGTCGATGTCGTTAAAGGTGGTTTCGGGGTCCCGGGAGGACGAGCGGACGAGAGCACGCCGGCGTTGTCCGTGCAAGGAGGCGACGAACCCGCGAGAGTGAGGCAGCAATGCGTGCACCCGCCTCTGTCTAATCAAGGAGATACACTTTAAGAGACGATCCACTCTATAATGTGTTGTAGCAGATACACGCTGCAACAGAGCGGGCCTACCCGTGTTAGGCATCTTGCTTATGATATGCTTTGTAGGCACTTTACGGGCATGCCAGAGAAATACACAGCATACGACAATCCACTCAAGTCATGTGGCGTAGCAAGTACAAGGCGCAACGGGTTGGGCCTGTCCGTGTTAGGCATCTTGCTATATATAGGCCTATGGAGCAGCCAAACTGACGAGAACGTAATATGTTGATTCTACGCCCACGCCACACACACACAGTCAAGTTAATTCGTGCGCCTGGTGCAATATATTGGCACAAACCGTCCGATTTTTCGCGTAAAATCTTTACTTTGAAAATATTTATACAAATTCTGTGAACCATGCCAACATAATCATAGTCCAAGCTTCTGCTTTATTGGTCTTTTCATGAAAACTACATTAAAATCACAACAATAATAACGCAAATAGATTGTAATTATCGAGACCATATAACTGACGAGAAGGTAAATTCAGCGAGCTCACGTAATATCTAATGCCTCCGCACGGCCAACTCCAGCGGTGTCAGGCCAGTCTACTGCTGTACCTGTAATACTGGCTATATAGCGTGTCTTTAGATCCTTCAATGTTTCATGTTTGAGCCGTGCAATAAGTTGTTGTTTTCTTTTATTTCTTTATTGAATGTGATGTGAATGTGAGTACGGTACATGCTATTACAGAAGTGTCCAAGGAATGATAGGCCTACAGGTGGAAGGGATATAAAACAAATATACAATGACTCATTCTCGAACAAGCTAAAACTATTCGCACTCGGGAACATCAAGGTACTGTTCTCTCTCGGGCCGCGATGGCCCTCGGGATAATAAAATACGATTTGATGTTCCTTCGATGCGAATAGTTTTAGCTAGATCCTCGAGTCACTTTGAGTGTCATTGTATATTTGTATATTGTATATTTGTATATTATTTCATTGTAGGACTAAATTAACTTAGGCAATGTGTGAAAATAACCAAAATGATAATGGGAGTGAAGTGCATGAGAACAATATTCGTATCAGGGGCGTCAATCAATTATCCTGGGGGGAACGGGGATCGACACGCCCCCACAATTTTCAGGTGGTGAAATGTCCCCCACGATTTGGGGTTAAATTTTTTTCTCTCTCTTTCTCTCTGTGTTGACTTCGCGGACCGGGGGAACTTTATTCAAACAAGGATTATTAATAGTCGAGAACGGTACTACGAAACGTCTTCTTTCTCTAAAAATTTCATGAAACAGGGATTAAGAGTCGAGAACGGTACAACGAATCGTCTTCTTTCTAATAATTTAATGAAACGTCAAAGCTTCCGCGCTACGCGCGAGAGGGTGGAAACTGAATTCAGTCAAGGTAAGAGTCGATCGAGAACGGTACAATTACGAATCGTCTTCTTCTCTAACAGCTAATAATTAAATGAAACGTCACAGCTTCGCTACGCGAGAGTGGAAACTGAATTCAAACAAGGATTAAGAGTCGAGAACGGTAAAATGAATCGTCTTCTTTCTGTAATAATTTAATGAAACGTCAAAGCTTGTGCGCGAGGAGGAAACTGGATTCAAACAAAGATTAAGAGTCAAAAACGGTACAACGAATCGTCTTCTTTTTAAAATAATTTAATGAAACGTCAAAGCTTCCGCTACGAGAGGGTGGAAACTGAATTCAAACAAGGATTATAAGAGTCCAGAACGGTAGAACGAATCATCTTCTTTCTCTTATAATTAAATGAAACTTCACAGCTTCCGCGCGAGGGGGAAACTGAATTCAAACAAAGATTAAGAGTCAAGAACGGTACAACGAATCGTCTTCTTTTTAAAATAATTTAATGAAACGTCAAAGCTTGCGCGCGAGGGGGAAACTGGATTCAAACAAAGATTAAGAGTCAAAACGGTACAACGAATCGTCTTCTTTTAAAATAATTTAATGAAACGTCAAAGCTTCCGGCTACGCACGAGAGGGTGGAAACTAAATTCAGACAAGGATTAAGAGTCCAGAACGGTAGAACGAATCATCTTCTTTCTCTTATAATTTAATGAAACTTCACAGCTTTGCGGCGAGGAAACTGAATTCAAACAAAGATTAAGAGTCAAGAACGGTACAACGAATCGTCTTCTTTTAAAATAATTTAATGAAACGTCAAAGCTTCCGCTATGCGCGAGAGGGTGGAAACTGAATTCAGACAAGGATTAAGAGTCGAGAACGGTACAACGAATCGTCTTCTTTTAAAATAATTTAATGAAACGTCAAAGCTTCCGCTACGCGCGAGAGGGTGAAACTGAATTCAGACAAGGATTAAGAGTCGAGAACGGTAGAACGAATCGTCTTCTTTCTCTAATAATTTAATGAAACGTCAAAACTTACGCGCTTCGCGGAGGTGGGAAACTGAATTCAGACAAAGATTAAGAGTCGAGAACGGTACAACCAATCGTCTTCTTTCTCTAAAAATTTAATGAAACGTCAAAGATAAAAAAGACAATAAATGAACCGGTCACCAATGAAAGTACATGCCGTGAAACAGAACAACTAGATAGAGAGTGACATGTAATTGTGTCCCCCATGCAGTGCCATGCTCAAACTCGGAGTGCAATCAATGACGCCCTTGATTCGTATAGATAACGAGAGTGAGGATCCGGGAAAGGGATAGTGAGAATAATAGGAACGAAGTGACGACAATAATCGTAAATAACGAAAGTGAAAACGAAAGTAAAGTCTAAAATATCTGCATCAATTTTGATTACAAGTTATTGATTTCACTGTTTTCTTCCAGTTTCAAGTTTTATTACATAATTCAGATAAAAATTAAAAAAAATCAAAACGATACATGATGCGACAGCAAACAAAAGGTTGGTATTCTAACGAGTAAAATATTAATGAAAAGAAGAAGAAAAATTATAAAATGATAAAAAGTAGGCCTATAGGCCTACAATGAATAGAAATAATATCATCTAGCACAGAAATATCTTCTTTTTTATAAATATAATAATAATTATAATTGAAAAATTATTATAAAAAAAAAAAAAAAAAAAAAAATCGATAGCACATATCTATTTTAAAGTATTTACAACCCCCTCCCACCCTCCCTAGAATCCCGTGGATTTTCCACGGGCCCTGCTAGTTTAACTTAATAGTGATGCCGCAGCTTATATAGTAGTAGTAGTGGTTATTTTACCTGACTGCTAAGAAAGCATAAATGCTTGTTAGTAAGCAACCAGAGGACTGACGGCTTTAGGTCCTCTCTGAGGGACCTGGTAATGAGGATTAATGCCTTACCAAAGGGCACTAACGCATCAAACCCGGGTCACCGGATTACGAGACCACTGCTATAACAACTGAGCTATCGCGCCTCCTATTAAACTACCAGATAACCTTGAAGTTCAAAACCATGACTTAAAATCAAAGTTTTCGGACTCTTGTAAACCTAGATTCTAGCTCTTTGGAAATCCAACAAGCAACTCTATTGAATTATTAACCCATTGGATATAATTTGATTTTGATATTTTAACAAACATTTTGCATAAGCTCCAGCCAAAGTTTCATGTACATGTACATGTATCTTGTATTCAACTGGTTAGTTAGCGCACTTCTTGGTTAAATTTCATGACACCCTTCTGTTTTGATCATTGAAGTTAAAAAGATTGTGTCATCGGGCTCTATATGGAACTTCTGAAAATAGGCTTGTAGCCTTGTTGGTCAGTGCAATTACTCTGATGCATGTACATATGAACGTGCTGAACACTCATGCATCATCAACTTGTACTTTGCACAGGATAATCTTGTCAAAGACACAATATTGAGGTTGCAATGAAGTGTTTAACGTTACCTTGGCTTTCGGCATTAGGGTTAAGGTCAGGTAGAGTGTTTGAACCAGGGTTGAATTTGGGAATTTGGTTAGGTAAGAAATTGACCACAGACTCAGAGCAAATTAGGTACATGAGATGATCAGTCTTGTACAAGTACACACGCTCAAGCTTTTGAACTAGGTTAAGCTATACACCTGCTTGAAGATCCTGGTTACAAATTGCCTGTCATACACAACATGGTTACTATGGAATGACATGAAATCCCAAATGTACCAAGGATCAAAACATGTTGTGATCTACATGTATCAATGATTAACAGGGAAAGTGCACAGGTATCTCAGAAAATCATTCAATAAGAATTTTCCAACCAATTCTTTTAAAGAACAGACCTTTGCTGTAGGGAGACTGCGGTAAGTTGTCTCTGAGAGCTTGTACATGTACATATCACTCAAAGATGAAAGTGTTTGGTACATAGTTTTTGAGCGTCAAGTAATGCCTGGCTGGAATGCTCCCCAGGGAGTGGAGATTGTGCACACAGTGTGTGCGGGAAGTATTGAATCCAATGACCGGGGTAATAGTATATCTGTAAAGCGCATAGAGACATCGTACTGTACATGTAGATGTATGAAGCGCTATATAAAAGCGGAATATTATTATTATACCTACATGTAGCTTTATCACAGAAGAATTTCATGCAGTACCGGTAATCAAAAAGGTGAAAACGGTGAAAAAGGTGAAAAAGGTGAACCTTATACTTACCTTACCTTATTATACCTAGCTTTATCACAGAAGAATTTCATGCAGTAATTTCATGCAGTAACCGGTAATCAAAAAGGTGAAAAAGGGGCCACAATTACCCCAATCTACCTTATACTATTCATCATACTTTAATGTTGTTGTCATACTCCCCCTTCAAAATCACTCACAGTATTAACTCAAACCCAGTAGAAATTTTACTCTTGTACATTAGCTTAAAGATGTGAATCAAGATAGACATGTACTGTAGGAATATCCATCAATTCATCTACTCAAAACATGAATATTATGTTCGACAGATCATGACTGAATCAATACACAGAATCTTTCCTACATTCACTGACCACATAGATGAATCATACAGAGAAATCCCAGGATAAAACTATCAAATCCCCATCAGCCACATCGAAGAGTACCGGCTCATTACGCTCCAACGGAAGCAGCCAGGTCGAATCAGCGTATGGATCTATCTTCCCTAAATATCATCGGCAAAAGTCACATACATTCGTGAAGACAACATTTGTGCATAAGGACAGTCCAAACTCCTGATCGGACTGCAGGACGACCTGTTGCACTTGTCCAGCTGAGACACTAATTGCAGGAGACAATGGTCCATTGTTTTTAAGTGGTTTCTTGGCAATGATACCCAAACCTAGATAAATAGATGGGCAGGAGTCATAGTGGAGAGGGAGGAAAAGCCTGGCATGTCGTTTCCTTTCTCCTCTGTTGTGTGCACTAAACAGCTTTCTATGAAAGTCCATTTGAGGGCATTTGAAGTAAGTACTATCCCAAATGCTATCAGGAGCATTCAGCAGTGCAGCCTGCAGGGGGTTAATTTGTTTGGGAAAGGTTAACACCTCCCTAATTAGACCCCCTCTCATCCTGTATGACTTAGAAGAAGATGTGGTGTTTAAGGGTGTGGTTCTACAAACAGGACGGGAGGATGGAGGCCTTGCAGGCACACCAGTGGTTTCTGGAACGTGCCTGTCTGCAGTACACTTGTATTGATTTCATAATGAAAATCTCTTAGATATTAATTTGAAGGTAAACATGGTTTCCAGCTATTTTCCGATTTTGTACACATCCTGAAAATCAATCAGAGGAATTTTAATTTTCTTGAACTAAACAAAATGTGTATTCACAGAAAGTAATTCTGATTTTTCAAAACATATAGAACCACAGATCTGTATAATTTACTTACTACTGATTATCTACATATTAAAATCAAGTTCAAATTGACGAAAAATCCAAAGGTACTGTAGGGTTTTCCATGCAGAATTGAAATAGCTACTTTGTATTCACATTACGGTTGTGTACATACATGTAGAATGCCCCCAACCACTGTTGAAAACCATAAATTGGGTAAGGAATTATGGTGGCTCACGTCTGTGGTCAGGGTCTGTGGTGAGACTGTCAGACACATGAATATTGTGGCATTCCTTGAACTAACCTGACTGTTGAGAAAAATAACCCATTGCATACTGGAATGAAGTCGTTTCTGAATCAAAACTATGGAATTGAGACAGTTCGGTATAAAACAAAGAGTTAAAAGTACAATTTTTGAAAAATAAGAAAACAAATTTTGCAACTGGCACAGCATTTGTATTGTTGACAATTGAAAAAGGGGGAGGGGAGAGGGCAAGGGGAGGGAGATGGAGAGAGAGAGAGAGAAAGAGAGAGAGAGAGAGAGAGAGAGAGAGATCAGAATTAATGCACATGGACATATTCATTTCCTCATACACGTGGGACCTACATGTACAAATGTAGGCTACAATTCTGGAAAAAAACAGAAAATGTGTCAAACAGGCTTATGCATGCACCATATACAGCAGAACTTTCACGAGAAACACCAGTACTATGACTGAAGTAATCTCCTATAAATCTAGTAATCTCCTGCCCTGATACATGTAGGTCAACATGTATGACAGCCAGACAGGGATAGCTAGCCTAGCTCACAGGCTGGTATAAGAAATATACCACTCTTTGCGAAAATGTTTGCTTAATTTTTTAGTTAGTCTTTGCCTCAAAATAACAGTCAAACAGTTTCTTTGACAGGGAGAAACTTCAATTTGGCTGAAAGTTGCTGGAACTCTGGGAGTCAGGTTCAGACAAATATTTACATGAGGGTGAGTATGAAATCAGAGAATAGAACAACCCCCTGCCCCCAAAAGCAACTAAATAAAACGTAAAGATTAAAGAAAGACAAATGCATATATAAATTTGAGAGATATTGGATGAATATAGTGTTCTACATGTACATGTATGTCTCTATCAATAGGGAAAAGAAATATGATTAGGACGAAGTAATGTATCATTCTCGCCCACATACATGTAGCCCCTCACTTCAGGCCCTCACTCATTTAAATTCAGGTCTGATGCCCACGCGTTACTGGACCATTACATGATAAATTGATAATGTACTATATTGCCAAGTCTTCCCACACTGGCTCTTTCGGTGAAGCTGGCTAAATTCTACATTGTACCTACGCGTAACCCACTCCTTACAGGAACTCGCTAGAGGTACGTACACTGTACGTACTGTACGTGTACCTCAGCACTCTCCTGTTCTGAGGAAATGAACCTAAAAGTAGCTCACTGACAGCGACAGTAGAGAGAGTGGTGGGGACAGATTGTCCAGACTACAGAAAATCGTAAAACTCATGTAGTACTCTACGTATAGCTGTAGTGACACAAACCCAATGAAATAAAATGCACATGTACATGTAGATGGCTAGGCCTATACTTAATCATGGCTACCGGTATACCAGTCATATGAATGTAAACCATAGGTCAATAATATATCATAAAATATTAAATGATTGGATGTTGGTATACATGTAGCTAATCATTTGTTTAACTGTTGGATAACAGGATATTTACTGCATATATAAACTGCATATATATAAACAGCTGATATCTTTTAGGTCTGAAGTTTTGTCTTTTAAAAAAGATTACATTTTAATAAATTTTAGAAAAAAAGAGAAGATTCTACAGAAACTGATTACATGTTTAATACACATGCAGCTTTTTCAATTGAAAAGGAAATGGAAGAGGAGAAGCAGACCTTCCACATACATTAGGAAATCAATTTACAGCACTTTTGGGGCTACTGAGGTAGATGTTCCCTTGAAATTACAGCTTGATCGAATCATCAATCGTGAAGTCACTTGCACTCAACTACAATCTTGGGATAAAGATAAAAGCATCTGCAGCCCCCTCTCCCATTTCCTTCTGAAGGGGATTCTCTTTGTCAATATTTAGCGATGCTGATCTTTACATTTTCCTTGGCATTTCTAGCACATGTGGTTATTTTGGTTTCCATGTTTCTGCCAGGCAGGAATGGAAGGTAGAAAGCTTTTTCCTCCGGCCGGCCAGCAGTGAGTCAATCTGATACTGAGAATTAAGGTTCTTTGTCTTACCCCTGTTTAGCCAACCAAAATTTATTGTATGGCTTTGCGAAAAACCATACAGCTACATGTATACTACTATACATGTAAGTAATAATTCTTTTTCTAGTCTCAACATCATGTACAGGTGTAACAAAACATCTTATTGTCAAACCATGTTTGAGCATCATTTTCAGCCAAAACTCCATAAAGGTATCAGGGTCCTGCTCTTGTCTTAACGTCATACATGTACATGTACACTGTATTGTACGAAAAATGTACAACTGGGCGGAGCTTATTGTAAGCGTGCACTGATGATTGGCCAGTGTGTACATGTATGTATGCCCCTTTCACACAATGATCGATTCTTTATACAATATTTCTTTATACATTGTTGTCATCCAGTGTGTACAGTGTGTATGCCCCATTCACTCGATGATTCTTTTGACAATATTTCTGAGTACGAGTTCCGTGTAGATTGCCTCCCGTCTAAACAGGCTACAAGATGGTATTAAAAGGAAAGTACATGTACAGACAATTATGCATGCCTTCCTGCCTGCCATCAGGGATGACATATGATACATGAATTCTATAATGGCTGAAAAATGCATACTGCACAGAAATGCACCGGCACATAAAAATGATCAGCAAGAAATACACATGTGTACATGAACATGTACATGTATGTATTGGTACATGCCTACAACGCACACGATTGCCATACATAATGAAGGCCTATTTGAAGCTCACAAAAATTCTGTCCATCATCACTCAAAGGGCAATCGAAACTTTGTAATAATTTAATTTGTATGAAAGCGGAAAAATAAAAGAAACAGAATGACTAATGGAATGGCACTAGTCAAAATATATTGTGGATCGCATATTATTCTTTAAAAAGAAAAGACACTCCCGAGTCATAGATTTGGAAAAATTCACAATTTTGCAATTTGTTTGTTGGAACAAATAGGAAAGTTGTCCGGCACTAATTTATAAATAGTGACATTATCGATTAGACGATTACGCCAATTTGAAGTGCCCATACGTCTAGTGATCACAGCTTTAACAAATTCACTACTTTCTTATTTTTTGTCTGATTCTGTTCAAACTTTCACAAGTCTGCTTTCTTTTATAGTAGTTTGCTTTTAGGGATGGATTTCCCTTTAAGTTAGAGTTAGATATTTCCTGCATTGTTCATATATATGTGTGATGGTTATTTTTTACCTGACTGCTAAGAAAGCATAAATGCTTGTAAGCAAGCAACCAGACGGACGACGGCTTTAGGTCCTCTCCGAGGGACCTGATAGTGAGGATTAATGCCTTACCAAAGGGCACTAGCGCATCGACTTGGTTTCGAACCCGGGTCACCGGATTACGAGACTACTGCTCTACCAACTGAGCTATCGCGCCTCCTCTGTGCATTGTAGGGTATATTTTGTACATGTACATGTAGGCTAGGATAATGCTTCACATGTGTACATGCATTACGAGGAACAAGTTGCATATTGGATTAATCAGAAAAGTGTGTAGCACCATATATCATTAAAAAAACAAAAAAGACGTTCAGGCCTACATTTCCCAACTCACCAACTTCCTATCTATTTCTCAAAGGCTGATCGGAAATAGGAACTTCCTGTACTCAGATATTAACTACATGTAACTACTGGTACACAAAGGCAAGCAAGAATGTCAAGTTATCCAAAAAATAAACACACAAAAGAAGAAGAGAGATATACTGTTTTCATACATTTGTGTATATGATTTATCAAATAATTGCTGTGAATTAAAGAAATGTTCCATAATTGTTCAATCTTGATCACATTTGTCATGCAACTTTTGAAAAGAAAAAGAAAAAGAAAAAAAAAAAGAGACCAGTAGAGGATCGTTTAGAACTGTACATGTACATGTACAAGCAGAAAAGTTATTCCAACACACATGTAAAAACCCATCCCATAAAATCATAATTTTATACATGTTCATGCGTAGCTAAAATTGTGATAAACGCATTTATTGTTCATACAGTACTTGCAAGATTTGTGTGTACGTACTGCTTTATAATCAATTTGATCTTTACAACCAAGTAAAAAAAAAATTATATAAAAAAATTGCAGGCCTACGGTACATACACCCGTGTACATGTACTGTACATGTTTGTATATATGGAGCACTCATCTTTTACAGTTGCATACATGTATGCAGGCTTCCAACAACAAACAGTAAATTCAACACTCATTCCAACCAAGTCAATGAAGTCATACATGTAGCAGGTGGAGGCTGCACCAATTAGAATCATTAATAGGTTCCATTGGTAGAGGTGGATGCGTAAAAACACAAAATATCCATGGAGACGAAGGCATATACCGGTATGGATAAATTACTTACATGTATTCATGAGTGACAATTTCATTTTTTCCCTCTACTTTTCCCTATAGATGCAACAAAGATAATTTCAGAATTTTTGTTGTTGCATGTGATCTCATAAAGAAAACCTGACATATCCCTACCCTTACATGATGTTTAGCCAGTAATATTCTTTCTTTACAATATTATGATGTACATCTCCCATAGCTCTCATCCTAAATTATCACAGCTTCCGTATTCAATAGGCTAAGATTACATTTTATTTTCAATTGATCAACTATGTACAGTACATATAGCCTTTAGGCCCTCTACAGTTTGTAGGTGCATGTCCCCCCTCTCTATAGACACATGCACATGTGGAGAAAAACATAATGAGATGGACCAACACAATTATACCGTTACATACAGTATATATTTTTCCTCCATAATTAATCTGTATTCATGAACATAAAAAAATAATTCAATTTCCTTCCTTAACACAAAAGACCATGTACATGTGCATTTATTTAGGGTAGACTATTTCAGAAAAATAATAAAAAATAACAATGAGCTGGACCAACACAATAAATACCCTAACATATATATTTTTCCTCCATAATTATTCTGTATGAATATAAATAAATAATGCCAAGTCTGTATAAATAATGTCACAAGCAGATTTTACTACATACACCTGCACAGTGTACAGTGTATGTAATGTATGTGAGAGGCAAAGCTATGATGTTAAAAAGGGATGCACCCCAACTGCCCCCTGGGAGCATTATCATACCAGTCAGACGTCGCTGCTTTTAATGTTTCACATCACAACCCCCACATGCATCATGACAGGAGGGAAGGAAAACATTGATAAATTGGCAAGGGACCTGTCAAATTGCTGAAACAACCAACCTACTCCACTAATTCAATTAGTCGTCAACATTAATTTGATAACTGAACCTGTCCCGTGGACTTGCTCTAATAAAATGACAACTTGAGAGGCCTGCAAGCTGTACAAGAAGCAGGTGGATTGTAAGCATCTTGGAAGTGTTTTCATTCTTTTGAACCCTTTCAACCCACTAGAATATCCACATCAGAGCCCTGTTTCATAAAACTTTTATCAATAACAAATACTAAATTTCTATGACAGAATTGCTCTCAGCCCATCAAATGCCACGATTTTAGCTAGTTATTGTAACTTGTTATTGATAACAAATTTTATGAAACAGGGCCCTGTTTCTACAGTAATTGATTAATGCATGTCACAAACATCCATGGTGTCATTTCAAAATCATGATAGAATATCAGCACTCAAACGTCTTCTCTATGTAAAGAACCTCTTCTAATTGAAAAATGGTATCAGAGACACTTAGCCACAATAAGGTTTTAAAGGCCGTGTAGCTTGGCAAATACTGGTTAACACCATCTACATGCACATGTATATTACATGCACGTCTTCTTTTGGACAACTACACGTAAACGAATGGACTTGATTAACGGTAGTCAGCGACTTAATCTCTACATGGTCAGCGTTCGCGAAACAGACCGAAGTTCTCCTCACGCTTCGGTTTCACGTATGTTGCATGCATGTGATTGCTGCGGTCCCGTCGTTCGTAGTCATATTATACCCGATTGGCCCTGAGTCAGGCCACGGAAAGACACGTAGTCTCGTCAGGCTACACATGTACACTCCCTTTAAAGATACTATGTCTTTTGCAGCCAACATCAAATTCTGTAGAACTTTGCAAGAATTATGAATATGTCATGTATGTCCTATCTGTGAAATTTAAACGTTAGCAGTGTCCTAATATTCAAATTATGCAAGGAAACCCATTTACTTGCTAGACTTCACTGTCAGACACTATTGAGTGACTGACTTGCTTTTTCATCTTTGGTAATAACATACATAAAATGAGCTGTAAAGGGTACATGAGCATTTGTCTACATCAATAACCCACTTCTTGTAATGGCCAAAATTAAACTGATTGAATCTTTGTGCAGCATAAAACGTACGACCATTCGGTACAATGGTCTGAAAAATCAGACTATTACTTACTGGCTCTATAGCTCCTAAGTCGATTCGACAACTAATAGTCGTTATTTTCCCACTTAAAGACATTTTCAAGCCCACTTTTTTTTAGGGAAGTTCTTAATTAGTATTGTCTTTCAAATGCCGTTGGAATTTAACCTTTTCATTTTTTGGCCTGCAAATGGGACATAGTACCTTTAACATGTACCCCAATAATTAAAAAAAAACGTTTTGCTCTTGATGTAATGTGTTTATTCCATGTAGCTACTGTATTCAAAATATGAGCTTCAGATATTAGCTCTACATAGAGAAATTGCAACTACCCTACTGTAGTCCTAAAAACACTAAATCAGTAAAGATAACAATGACTCCTTGAGTAGACTGGTTGGCACACCCTTATGCACTCACATTTAAATAAACACAATGTAGGGCCCACCTGGTTCCCGAGTTCGAATTGGGTTTCGAGTGAGCAGTTTCATGTTATTCTATATTTTCTTCATAACCTTCATCAGTTAGCCCATAGAATGATACCCAAAATGTTTTACTACTGGAATATCATTTTTAAGATACATGTACATGTATACATGTAGGTTTGAGGCTCAAAATCAGGGAAAAAATTAATATTTATTTTTCGGGGGCTACTTTTCAAGCTTGCCTGCATAAAAATAACACTCTAAAATTTGTTTTGCATTGAACTCTATGCAAATTTACAGGGGCTCTTTTGGGCATTTCGGGGGCGAATTCGCCCTGAGCCCCCGTGTATTTTTTTCCCTGCTCAAAATGATGTAAAATACTGCAAATTCTCAATTTTTGAACCATGGATAATTTGCCTGTCAATATTCGTTTGCCTATAGCACTGAGGATATCGACAAGGAATCTCATGGCAAATCCAGGGAAAGCTTCAGCTGAATCAGCTCCATTGAACCTTATCCTACATAATACGAAATTATGCATAATTTATCAGTCTACAGTTTCCAATTTGTACCCAATTTACATACAAATGAATCTCCATGTCTGTGATAAACAAAAATCCACTTGCTCATTCAATACAGAAGGCACATCCCATATACATTTCGTATATAAAGGTCGAGGAATATGCCCACACAGAAAATATTTTTTTTTAATCCTATGGTATTTTAAAGGTAATACAAATTTTTGGTATGGGGTCATGAAATTTGGTTCAAATGATCATATTGGAAGTATATGCGATTGTACAATATTCAATGATCGTTGTCGCGGTTGAAATCGAGTCTTAAAGATACTATGTCCCTTTTGCAGCCAACATCAAATTCTGTAGAACTTGGCAGGAATTATGAATATGTCATGTATGTCCTATCTGTGAAATTTAAACGTTAGCAGTGTCCTAATATTCAAATTATGCAAGGAAACCTGTTTACTTGCTAGACTTCACTGTCAGACACTATTGAGTGACTGACTGGCTTTTTCATCTTTGGTAATAACATACATAAAATGAGCTGTAAAGGGTACATGAGCATTTGTCTACATCAATAACCCACTTCTTGTAATGGACAAATTAAACTGATTGAATCTTTGCGCAGCATAAAACATACGACCATTCGGTACAATGGTCTGAAAAATCAGACTATTACTTACTGGCTCTATAGCTCCTAAGTCGATTCGACAACTAATAGTCGTTATTTTCCCACTTAAAAACATTTTCAAGCCCCCCTTTTTTTAGGGAAGTTCTAAATTAGTATTGTCTTTCAAATGCCATTGGAATTTAACCCTTTCATTTTTTTGGCCTGCAAATGGGACATAGTACCTTTAAGTGATGAAATTGTAAATAATAAACTTGTTATGTTATATAGCGCCCTCTCAAGACTGATATTACTTCAGCTTTAAAACAATGTTTCTTGACAAGAAGCGACCGATTTGCTATTCCCGTTTGGAAATTATATATCAGAACTGCATATTCTGCATAGCGCACCTACAACATGTATACAACGTTTCGCTGTAGAGTTTCTGGATTACTTGTTCTTGTGTATGTGGACGCCCTGTTTGCTATATGATGATTCTTTGTACAACGTTTCTTTCTAGAGTTTTGGGAAAAATTTATTGTGTGTGGACCCGCTGTAAGTTTATCAGCTTTTATTGTGGATAGTCAAGATAAATGCATGCCACCAATACAAAAGATTTCACTTTCTACTACTGGATTACATAATGGCAAAATCCAGTGTCACAGCTACCGTAATACTCTATGATCTTATTCCGAGGAAAAAAGTCCCAAACCTTCACTGCTTGCCTGCTAGCATCCCTATGTACAAACATTATAATGCAAACTGCATGTCACAATTACATGCACGTAACCATTCATGAAAGCACAAATTTTCTTATAAATACACACACTGTACACGTATCTGTATCTGTACCAAAATAACTGATTTTTTTCAACAATGAACTACATGTATAAATAATACATGTACACATGTGTAGTAGAATAAAATATTTTTATTTACCCAAGATCTACTGCCTCAGCTTTGCTGCAGAGTTTGAATTCATCACCCAGTGGGCCAGTGCATAACTATTAGAAAGTGTCCATCTACAGTGTACATGTATGGTAACCCACCAAACACCAACGCATTACAGACAGAACACTGTTAGAATACCAGTGTTTATACACCAGTACTAAAGTGCCGCATTAAAAATAGTCAGAGACACCATTGAAGATGGATGATGTGTATGTAAATGTAACCTCCCAGTATCATGTCTACACAAGGATGGATGCCTGCCTGCCTGCCTGCCTGAGCCATTCACTCATTTGAGTTGTAATGGATACATCACATCATGGATCATTCACTATATGAATACCTTACATGTAGTTTGCATGTCCAAGGGTGCGTTCAAGCGACACTTTTTCAACCTAGAAAAACGCGGTTTTCAAAGACGTTTAGTTTAAAACACGGTTGCGTTCAAGCGATTTCAAGCGATTTTTCGTCGGTCGTAAAAATAAACGCGTTTCAAAACGCAAACATGAAACCCTGAAAAAGATGCGTTTTGTATCGTGATTTGCTAAAAATCGCTTGAACGCAACAGAGATCTCAATCAAGATTCTTTGACGTTATTATCATGGCCTGCTTCAAACAATTTCAGAAAGCGTGCACCAAAGTTGACCTATACTTTCTGGGTCAAACTGCGCCTGGGCTTGAAATGAGCGAGAATCAGCGTTGATGGAAAATCGCTTGAATGATCTCCCGCAGTAACTGCGTTTTGTAACGTTTTGATTTGTGATTCATGTTTGTGATTCTAGCTTCAAAAAATCGCTTGAACGCACCCCAAAGCTCTTTCCCTGTGAAATACATGTACAAGTACATGTAGATCTATATACAATCAAGATACATGTGGAGAGGGGGTATCTAGGAGTGTGCTTGTACAACGATCCATGAAAAGTTTTTTGGAAACCCATTAAAATAAAAATAAACTCACTCAGAAAGTCAGCAAGAACAGAGCCAGAGGACCACAGTGGTGTACATGTATACAGTATGCTTGTCGCATATGCCGCATTAAAAGCAGTCAGAGACATCACTGAAGATGCATGATGTAAATGTAGCCTACGAGTATCATGTCTACTGAAGTGATAGCATACATGTGCAAGGGAATCGCACCCACCATAATTACAAGCACACTAAACACCGGAATATCTATCACGCAATTTGTCAGGCTCAAGGATGGACGCCTGCCTCATGCCATTAACTCATTAGGGTTGTAATGAATACATTACAGCATGGATCACACACTATATAAACACCTTTAATAGTTTGCTTTTCCAAACCTTTTTCAGTTCCCTGTGAAATTTGTAGGGGGCCTCAAATCAAGGAGTTACTAGTAACTCCTTGCTCCAATACAGAGAGGGGTGAGTTCTGTTATAAATGGGGGGAAATCGTGAGCAACCTTATTCTTTGTATGTCAGCTTGGAAAAATATCATAGCAGAGTAGGCAGACATTGTCTCCTAAAAAGGTTTGCTCTTCAAATGCCCTTTTATTCAACATATGACAACAAATAGCGGAAAAGTATGGACCAAGCATTTGTGTGTGGTCCAATTTATGTGTGCAGCTACAGCAAAATGTACGTACATGTAGAGCATGTGATCTTTCTTTTGACATAGATCATGCCAAAGCTTCACATTATAAATCAATTCTGATGTACACTTCATAATCAACCAGACAGTTTCTTGTACAATGCGATTGCCAGACTAGAAAGTAAACTCTCTTTAAAACGTATTAAAGGCATCATTTAACAATGTTAAATCTGAGATGCACGGCCCTACGTCTTATCAGTGTCTGTGATATGGTGTAATATTGAAGCCCTAAAAAAAAAATTGCGCTTCAAAATGATCAAGAAGTGCCTCAAAAAAGTAAAAATCTTTGAGTGACCGGTTTACCATACTCGTTTTCCCAATAGACTGTAGTGTTATGAAAACCATTAGAATAACGCAAAATTTGGTTTCGATTTCCAAACGGAAATATCTTGATAATCAGACAGGCGATCGGCTTGTAAAAGTCATAGGGTTCCTGACTGACCTAAAGGTTTATAAAATACAAAATACAAAGTAGATTCACAAGAGGACTTCCCAATAGTTACATGTAGCTACATGTAAGTACAACTAAAATATGCCTCGTTCAAGCAAAACCATCAGGATACACTGAACACTCTTTTATTTAAAAAAAATCTATTCCTGCATAGTGTGACAACTGAGTCTGTACTTGCATACTACAGTAGCATACGTGCACATCTCAAAGATAAAATCCAAACTTATAAGTCACAGTAGAAGAGCTTGCGCATTAAAAACAACCACACAGGCCTGATGACCTGTCAGCCAACCATATTAATCCATTAGTGAAAGTCTTTAGTTAATCTCCAAGCAGGGAAGTGAGATTTTACTTGCCGGACATCAACCTAGTTTCAAGGTTTTTAAACCCTCCCAACTTTAAGATGCTCAAGGAGAATGCCCCATTTAATCTGGCTGTGACATTTATTTTTTACAGCTCTGTTTCAACTGCTCATTATTTTTTCCCCTTAGTAGTACATTTAAAAGGTACATGTAAGTAAATTGTGTAAAAACTTCTTGAAAAATGCAAGCTGGTCTAGCACTTGTAATTTTTCAAAATATTTATGTACCATTATGAATCTCAACATAATATTTGAAGCAATACTGAAGTTTGGGGGTGGGGTTGAACTGCTGTATTGAAATTTGACATTTTGTATCTTTTGCTATTTCGTGCTCCTGAGAATCTGCCTTTTTTTACACTACCGTGACCTGAATACAAAGATTAATGTGTGGCCCCAAGTTTCACATTCATTAAAATAACACAAATATTTTCAGACACATCAACTCTCTCCCCTCTTTATTATCATTCTTTTGGGTATTCATTGCACTTTACAATGAGTTCACACCAACTCCATTGTGAACATTCAGGACAAAACCACTCTTCATGAAAACTTGTTAAAACCCTTTTTGGTGTTCATAATTGAATTTACATGCATACCACATGTACATGTATAAATTCCTTTGATCTTTCTATTGCTCCTGTCACGTTTTGCTATTCCTAAAAGCATATAGAGACTGTATTTTTGGTGATATATGCGCTATAGAAATACAGTTTACTATTTGTTATTTCTAAACTCATTGTGAAATGTGCATCTTTAGTACAAGGTTCAGTGCTTGCATGCTAGCATTAGGTCTGTCTTCATCAGCCTGAGTTGGCCAAAAAGCCCGCTATTTTGTGATCTGGGAAATTAGCCTGAAGTTACAAATCGTGTCTTCATCTCCTCGAAACTCGGACTCGAGAAATTTGTTCAGTGTTCACACATAGAGCGTGTCTTCGGGCTGATGAAGACGGACCACAAATGGCGGGCTATTTTGCAGACTAGCCCAAGATATCTTGGGAAGATTTCCCGACCAAATAGCGGGCTATTCTGCGTTTTCACCTGCCAAATAGCCCACTATTCGTGATCTGGCTAATTTCCCCGATCAGAAATAGCGGACTATTTGACCAACTCGGGCTGATGAGGACAGGCCTATTTTCTCCATTCTCTACAATTTTTGGAAGCACAACGAAGCCGGGCATTTTCAGCAGTGGGGACAGGCCTGATGCGTCTACACAAATCAGACCTGTCAGCATCAAGCCTGTGTGAGCAAAGGGTCATTTCCCTTCTTCTGATAGTACTCTACGGTATTGTGTAGAGTCATACTGATCAAATGATGAAGCCTTAGAGGTGCCATGCATGCACTATCTAGAGTAAGGCTGATGTGATCTTCCCTGTACGAAACTAGCATCGACCTGCATATCCTCTGTGTTATCAGTTCAATCCACGTTGACCATTGGAAAGTATCCTACATGTACACGCTGTACAGTGTATGTATACGCGTTTCTTGCCAATAAGGGATTCATTTGTGAATTAAAATATACATGTCTGAAAGACAAATTTACCTTTGAAGACAACTCATTCAATTTCATCTCTCTCTCTCTCTCTCTCTCTCTCTCTCTCTCTCTCTCTCTCTCGTATCCTTTAAAGGGATCCGGTAAATTTGTCTCAGATTCTGAAACAAAATCCTGGATTTAGCTCATGCTGCAATGATAATTATAAACCTTTAGGTCAGTCAGGAACCCCATGACTTTTACAAGCCGA
The DNA here is from genome assembly GCA_037976565.1 of Mesocentrotus franciscanus. NCBI lineage: Eukaryota > Metazoa > Echinodermata > Echinoidea > Camarodonta > Strongylocentrotidae > Mesocentrotus > Mesocentrotus franciscanus. The sequence goes on from CP137673.1 coordinate 21,904,072, forward strand.
TCGCCTGTCTGATTATCAAGATATTTATGATTGGAAATCGAAACCAAAGTTTGCGTTTTCCTAACAGTTTTCATAACACTACAGTCTATTGGGAAAACGAGTATGGTAAAACCGGTCACTCAAAGATTTTTACTTTTTTGAGGCACTTCTTGATCATTTTGAAGCGCGATTTTTTTTAGGGCTTCAATATTACACCATATCACAGACACTGATAACACGTAGGGCCGTGTATATCAGATTTAACATTGTTAAACGATGCCTTTAAGTTTCAGCAGGTCAACAATAAATTTCTGGCAATTCCCATGAACTTCAATTTGGGGGGTTAATGAGGGCAGGAAAGTTCAAATCAAGAGAACTTTAATAAGCACTTTATCACATCTCTTCAGGAAATCTTCAGGAAATCATCGTAAAAGGGGGATATTAGGAGGGCCAAGGAGAAAGTGTGAGGAAATGGTCAGTCTGATTAAATTGAAAACTGACATGATGGAAATTTAATCTGAACTATATATATTTTTTTATGTTACCAAGAGTAATAAAAAAGATGAAATACAAGTGAAATCCTTTTTAGACAATTTCTAATAAATCAATTTCACCTGAAACTGATTACTGTTGGGCAGGAATATGTACAGGAAGACAAAAGATATACTGTATATGGTGCTCAGGTAAAGTCTAAATATAAAGAAACTATAAAAAAAAAAAGAAGTATACTCACTTATTACTCCACAAAAGAAGAACATACATGTACATGTACATGCAGATGTTCATGTGTTTACCAAGATTTGAGAAAGTGACCGAAAAACATTCAAATTCAACTTCAGGGCATACCAGGGTGTGAGATCATAACTTTGGTTTAAATCCCCTTCTCCTAGGATATTAGCTTGGACATCCACATTGCCCACTCATAACATCTGGCAAAACAAATCTTAAGTCCTTGTGAGTCACGACTCACGATCCACTTCAAATGCGCTCTCAAGTCGACAAAGTGATACAGCTCTACTATCTAGGCGTACATGGAGATGTTAACAACTTGGCAACCAGAACTGATACAGTATTCAAGTGATATGTGTACATGTAGGACTACTTGAAGACGTAAACAACTTGCCATCTGAAGAACAAGCGAGTGGAGGAACTGATATAGTGTATGCCCACTATATATCTGACCTCATAAGGACACATCCTACACTTGTTTTTGTTCCTACAAGATACATTGTACAAGGATGACTAAAGGATGTCCATGTGGATATCATACTCTGCGCCTGTTTTATATGAGACATCTGGCAAAAAGACAAACCCTAATGACCTTTAAGGTCAAGGAAAAGTTCAGCTCACAGCGATAAAGTAAATATGGACGACTGAAGCATATACATGTACTGTAGTCAATGTACAAGCACGGTTCATAACAGATACGTATTTAGTAGTTATCCCAGAGGCTTCCAAACAAAACTGATACCTGTATAACTGCAGGATATCTATTAGAGGTGTACAAGTACATACATGTACATGTAAAGGCAACTAGGCCTACATGTACATGTTTAATTGCTACAGTATTTCTAGAATTGTACACCGAAGGATATTCTACAGGGTGTACATGTAGGTACATGTACATGTAGGTAGTATGCATATTGCTGGTTGTTTTAGCATCCCTATCTTAACCATTACAAGTTTACATAGAATATACTGTACACAACATGGCATACCTGTATTTATAATTCTAAAGAGTAGGTCTACATTAAAATTTAAAAAAACTTTGGTGATGTCGATGAGAAAAAAGTTCAAAAAACTTGAAACAAATAATAATACATCATCTAGATGCAGATATTTTTTCTACACTGAAATAACCAAGCATTTCTCAAACAGGTCACACTTCTACAAAGATCCCTATCTACAAACTGTAGCTAAGGAAGGCCAACATGCATGAGAATAACACAACTAAAATCAGATCCACGTTTTTGAGAATGGACTATTTAAAGACCTTTCAATTTCCTTTTCCCTACATTTGATCAACAGTTGCCTGATTTTTACTTCTGCTCCCTGACGGTTTTGTGTCTTAACTTTAACATCTGGATCTCATCTAACTCATACATGTGTACATGTACAGTACATGTACCAATTTTAAAAGGGTAAACTGAAAACAGTAATGTGAATTCTGGTCAAGATTATACTAAACTTCATGTAATTGGTGTGTCAAATGTTATTTAACCCTTAAAAAAAAAAAATGCATTTGGAAACATGGGTCCCGCCGAGTGGGACACTAGTGTCATTGAGGTGGGCCTGGGGGGCTATCAGGTGGGGTATCATTCACTTTCACGTTGCCTTCTCCATCACTTTTCACAGAGCTGTGCAAAAACCCAGTGTAGGCCTAGGCCTAGCACGTAGACATCTAGCTTACATCGGCTTACAGCCAGCGCATGCGCAGAACGTTCATCCGATCTCGGTCTCATTTTCGTAATTTGGCGCCGAGCCTAGCTGAAATGGGCCCTTTAGACTAGCTATTGCTGGCTCCCATACATGTAGGCTCTATGTTATAAGATATTAGTGCGAGGAGATAGCTTGCGATTTTCCGTTTTTACCGATACCAAAATTATGATATTTCAGTCAAACCCTCTATTTGTTACAATTTCATCGGCGCCCTTGAAAAGTTAAGTATTTCACTTAAGTTTAAGTCTTACTTAACTAAGTCTTAAGTTTGAAAAATTCTCATTTTCATCATATTTAAGGTACAAACTGGAAATTTATTCTGAAATGTTCGTTGGTTTTTCTATTTTATGTGTGTGCAATTTCGTGTGTGCGTCAGTTATTATGTGTGAAGTGTGTCACCTGTTTAAAGCACGTCATGTCAAAATCTCCGTGGTGTGACGTAATAATATTTCGTATTGACTCAAGTCGCGCTTAAGTTAAGTAGGCCCTCTCTCACTTAAATTCAAAGCCACTTAGCGTATCGGCCAATCAGAGCGCGTAAACTCATTGTAAATCGCGGAATGGTAAAACTTAAAGTTCTACGTGCCTAGGCCTAGGGGTCTAGTGGCTGCACAAATTACAATCATATTCATACTCATAGCAAAAAAAAAAACAATATGTTTTTACTTGCACCCTCACAAGGATCTCCTGGCCAGCAGGCTCACACAGGCTCCTCACAAGCACACACAGTCAGACAGTGCGAAATCTTCAAGTTCTTGAAGCAGCACTTATCTTTGAAGAAGAAGAAGAATACTGTCGTAGACGTACTGTAAATGCATGCAATAGCCAATAGCCTAGACTACACTTACAAAAACGGAGCTCGACACTACACACTGCTCTAGACTAGCACGGCACGGGCAACTGCCCCGGTGCCGGAGTCACACGATGTCGGAGACGAAGATGACGAGACAAAACCTGCAACAAAACCGTTTTACTTCCTCCATGTACTTACATTTTCAAAAATTGATAACTAGGATTTTGCAGCAGGGCTGATTTTCCTCTTAAAAGTGCAGTGCATGATGCTTCAAATACCAATATGTGAGCATTTCAGTCGGATTCAACGTAAAATTCAGGCACAGCTAGCTGTATCCGATCGATATATCGCCGTACGTATGCTATTATTACGTACGTGCGCGTCTTGTCTGTGCCATGCATGGTACACTACCGGTAGGCACGGTCCTTAAGATGGTATATGGACCGGATATGGACATTTTTGTGGGGTGGGAGGAAACAAAATAACGAAAATGCCTTGAATTTAGATTACCAGTTTGGAGGTCTGAAAATGAAGAATTTGGAATTGTTGATTTAAAGCACAGAGGGTGATGCGGGTTTAAAAAAAACTTACAGAAGATGATGATAAGATAAATATCGTTGTTTTTTTTCTTACTGTGAAAAAGTTCGTTTGATATAAGTGGAACGACCATATTTTTTTTATTTATCTAGGCTATATAACTAATCTAAGTTGTGAAGAATTACTTTTGGAATAAAATTAATTGATCAAGGAAAGGAACAACTGGTACGCCTATTTGTTTTTCTTATTCTGGTAAAGTATTTGAGTCATGGTAATAGAACGGAATTCGTATATTACCGTGGATGGAATTATGAAATGCGAGTTCAAAACTGAAAGGATGAATAATTTGTACGTAGGAAAAGAATTTGGCATTGATGAGAAGTAAGTTTCCCCTGCATCTGCGAAAATGGGAAAACTGCATAAGAAGTAATATAGGTCGGAGAGCAAGGAAGAGTAAAGAAACATGTCCCTAAACGCATTTCCTATCCACACAAGTAGAAGGGAAATGGGGGTGGATTCATGCAATCCAAGGAGTTAGAGAAGAGGGAGGGTTGGGTTTGGGGTAGATCAGTGTGTTATTGAAAGTAAAGTACTACTACTACTACTACTACTACTACTACTACTACTACTACTACTACTACTACTACCACTACTACTACTACTCTACTACTACTACTACTACTACTACTACTACTACTACTACTACTACTACTACTACCACTACTAATACTATACTATTACTACTACACTACTTCTGTTGGAGAAATAAAACACTCCATAAAACAAAAGAAATAAACTGAATATATCAAAGAAAAAATGTTGGGGCATTTTTTGTTTCTTAATTTTTTTTTATTGCATATAATAGACTCGGTTTCAAAAGTTCACAAGAGAATACAATATAAAAGAAGAATGAGAAAATTGACTTATGGAGTGTAGGCCTACA
>CP137673.1:21909262-22011762 GCA_037976565.1 Mesocentrotus franciscanus
TGTCATATGATTGTAATCTATCCAGTAACATTGTTCAGTGAAAGACTGAACCTATAATTCCATAGTCATCGCTAACGAAACATTTAAAAGAGCAGGGTTAACATAGGAGAAAGAGAGATTGGTGGGAGGTAAAAGTGATAAGAAGAAAAAAACAAGCGTGATATGAGAGAGGAGAGAGAGAGAGAGAGAGAAAGAAGAAGAAGAAGAAGAAGAATTTTTTGTTTAGAGAGACAGACAGACAGACAGAGGGGTTCAAAATAGAGAGAAGGGCGGAGGGATGGGGTATGATAATAGTACCCATAATCGTGCCACAGTGGAGCACTGTATATTGGTTTAGGCTCTTGACTCTTGTTCGAGAGGTCCAGGGTCGATCTTTTCTCGTTACCTGCATCCTCAAATTACTATCGCAGGGCCCTTAAAGAGCGCAGACATTACTGAATAATAATAATAATAATTATCATTGTCATCACATTACACCATCATGATTATCATCATTATTATTATTATAGTTATGATTATTATGACTAATATCGTTATTATCACTATTATTATCGTTATATTTTCAATTGTTATTATTGTGATCGTTGTTGTTATTATTATTATTATTATTATCACAAGATATCATAATTATTATCATTATCGTTATTTTCATTATTATCATTATTATTATTATTAATATTATTATTACTATTATTATTACCGTAATAATTATCATTGTTTTTATTACTATTAACATTATCGTTATTATCATTATTTAATTATTATTATTGTTTCCATTACTATTAGTATCATTATTATATTATCATCATCATCATCACCATTAATATTCTCATCATCATTCCGCATATATTAAATCATATTATTGTTCCATTGAATTTTTTCTTCTTCTATATTTAGCAAATCCTAATGATTGTGGGAAGACATATGAAGGAATGAACACCATGATCATCGGTGGAGAACCAGCAAAGGAGTATGCATGGCCTTGGCAGGTTGCTATGTCCGAGGGTGGGGATGTCATCTGTGGAGGCTCCTTGATTGACCCATTGTGGGTCATGACAGCTGCACATTGCGTAAGTCAATGATATTATCAAAGATGATGATGATAATAATAATAATAATAATAATAATAATAATAATAATGATAATAATAATACTAATAAAAACGATAATGTTAATTATAATCATAAATCAAAATGATAATTATAATAATAATAATAATAACATCAATAATGATGATGATGATGATGATGATGATGATGATGATGATGAAAATGGTGATAGATGACACCGTTTTCAAAATGGTAGAATAACACTCTTTAACATACAATGTCTATTTATAATAGTGCTGGATGTTTGGGTCTATAGGAGCCGGGGTACTGCCGCGTGTCTTACGCCCAGCGCACACGATACGATCATCCTGCGATCCCATTTTCGACGAAATGGTAAACATATTAGATATGGAAATGTAAACAAACATCGTCATCGTGATTTAGGTTCTTAGAAAATAATGATAAGAATACAAATAACTGGAATTTTAGTGCATTTAAGCCTTCTATTGAGAATAAAATCCGAATCGTCATGAAATCGGAGACAATCGCACGTCTACTGGTCTGACGCCACTACGATTCTGAGTCGATTTAGCTCTTCTTCCTCCAAGAAAGCTTGAAATCAATTGAAAGTTAGAATGTATTAATCATGTGACTACTGAGATCCTCGATCATTAACATTTGATACAAGTTTGAATGTTCATATCAAATGCTATTGCAAATTCTTCCAAAATCGGATCGTAGTCAGATCGTGTAGTGTGCTGTCAGCGAATTTAGGAGTGAAAGGCACCTCTTTGCACCTCCAGTGCAAAAGTGGCCCCAAGGTTCTGGATATTTTAAATAGTGATCACATCAATATTCAGTCTGCAGTGCAGTGCCTCTATAGTATCTAGTGGCGAATAATAGACAGATCCGATTGCATTATCTGTCACTATATATAAATTATATATATATATACATATATATATATATATATATATATATATAGGGCCTATATAATTGAATGTTGATAATCCTCCGTCACGCCAATATATAAATAATAATTAAAACAATTTAAATACAAATCCTTGAGAGAGTTCTCTTCTTCACTATGACCGGTTTCAATTTTATTTCTTCAGATAGTGAATTCAAAATACACATTAAAAAAAAAAAATGCAACAAAATCATATACAAATAGTGCGTACGAGCGCATTGCGCTAATTCATTCAATTCAATTCAATTCAATAAGGGTTTATTCAAAATGACGTTCTTGCAGCCGAAGCTGAATTGCATGGTCATTAACAAGGTAAAATACATCATAGTGATTAAAATACAGCATAATACATGTAAACATGAAATATAAATCACATATAAAAGGATAAGTATACTAGATACATTCATACGTATAATAGGCAGCATCATTAAACATCATACAAAATATACAACATGCATGCAAGCTATACTTTTATTAATAATAATCATTTAAAATGCGAACAAAATAGGGAATAGGGCTATTTTTAAATCGATTGGTTTTACAATTAAATTGAGAATATTTTTGAACATTTCGTAAATTATTAATAACAATTCTTTGACTTGGTAGCCATAAAGAACAAAATTCATGCCTTTCTAAGTTAATGGCGAAATCAAAATAAAGTTTATTCCTACGTTCTTCCAATGTTAATAAATTGCACAATTCTAAAGCATGATAATATGTTTCATAATTAAGTCCCAAAATAATTCTACATGCCCGTTTTTGTATTCGTTCAATTTTATCTGTTTGTTTACATGTTAGGTTGGAATGAAAAAGTGGTGCACAGTACTCTAATATTGGTCTTATGTATCCAGTATAAACAATAACGAGATCACTAATGGGTAAATTAAAACGTTTCAAGGTACGTAACATATATAACTTTCTATTGCACTTCTTTATCATTTCCTTTACTTGAGTATCCCATTTTAAATCACATTGAATATAAACTCCAAGAACTTTAATTACATTTTCTTCATTTAGAAGTGTCCCATCAATATACAACAGTTGGTGAGTTTGATTTTTTTTATAAAAGAGACCGTCATAACAATGCATTTAGTTGGGTTAAGTTTCATATTATTGAGTAAAGACCAATTTTCTAATGACAATAATTCCGATTTCAATTTTGATATTTGTGTACAAGTCAGGCTTTCTACTATAGTTAAATCATCTACATACTTATAAAAAGGGAGTAAACAATCATGACATGCATCATTAACCATAATTAAAAACAATATAGGCCCCAACTTGGTACCTTGCGGGACTCCTACATTGTTAATTTTTACATTTGAAATATGACCTTTATACCTTACTACTTGTTGGCGGCATTCTAAAAAATCTACTATTAACGAAATGACACACGGTCGTACACCCAAGTGAACAAGTTTACAAATTAAAATATTATGATCAATCCGGTCAAACGCTTTAGAAAAATCGGTTAAAACTATGGTTGAAATTGTTTTCTGTTTATCTGCATTTTTGTATAAATTATGTAACATTCCAATTAAGTAATGGCAAGTTGAAAGGCCACGACGATTTCCATACTGGTTTTTATCAATCACATCACCAATATCCTCCCACAACCACTTAGTAATGAAAGTTTCAGCTATTTTAGCAAAGAAAGAAGTTAGGGCTATGGGTCGTAATTGAAGAAGAGTTGGTGGATATGATTTGGGTACTGGTATTATCTCAGCATACTTCCAAAATTGCGCGTTGCTTGGTAACATAATAATCATATTATATTAGGCGGTGTCAGAGGCCAATGATCTAGATAATAGCTATCTCTTGTTATATTGTTACATCATAGATAGCGAATTCAAATTTACAAACAAGTGCAACAAACTATTATACAAACAATAGCGCGTTGCTTGGCAACGGAATTATCATATTACGTATTGTTACATCATAGTTAAAATCATGTCACGTCAATTTTTATCTCCACTTGTACTTCATTGTACATGATTGTAATGTGTTTTTGTTATCTCAGCAAAATCATTTATATCATTAATGCATTATACATACAGATTCATATAACACCCGCTTTATTAAACAAACAATTGAAATTGATAACGTTGTCTCTGATATATTCAATGTGCCCTTTGGTGGTGTCCCTCAAGGGTCGCGTCTAGGCCCTCTGTTGTTTACATTATATACAAGCAGGCTCCTTACAAATATCCATACGGAGTTTCCTAGTATTAGTTGTCACTGCTACGCAGACGACACACAACTATAGTTGTCTTTTTGTCCTAACACATCGGCTGAAGATCATTGTATTTCTGAATTAGAAACATGCATTGTTTATATTAGAATTTGGATGTTGCAAAACAAGTTGATGTTAAATGAATACAAACAAAACTGAACTTTTGGTCATAGGTACTCCACGCCAGGTTTCTAAATTCAGGTTGCGTAGCGTATCAGTCGGCGACTCTACCATAACCCTATCTGATACTGCTAGAAACTTAGGTGTGCTCTTCGATACCAACCTGAATATGGATTCACATATTACTAACATATGCAAATCAGCCTATTACATGATTTATAATCTGAGACGCATTCGTAAATACTTTGATCAGGACAGCATGAAAACTATCATCCATGCATGTATCACTAGTAAACTAGATTACTGTAATAGTTTATTGTATGGATTGCCAGACTCACAAATATCCAGGTTGCAGCGGGTCCAAAATACATGTGCACGACTAATTTGCAGCCTCCCAAAATTCTCTCGAATAACCCCACTTCTACAGGAGCTACACTGGCTGCCAGTTCGCCAGAGAATCACATTAAAAATATTAATGATAGTTTACAAAGCTCTAAATGGTTAAGCTCCTAGTTATGTCACTGAATTGTTGAATACCAAGTCTCAAACTCATGGTCGTAACCTTCGTAGTACACAAGACACATTTATGTTGCAAATACCTCCATATAAAACTAAAGTAACCCTCGGAGACCGGTCATTTCTTTGTGCTGCCCCTAGATTATGGAATAAATTATCACTAGAAATAAGGAAAGCCCCATCACTAGAAAACTTTAAATCAAAACTGAAAACTCACTTGTTCATGTAGTATGTATAGCACGGCATTTACGAGCTCTTGCAGCGCAGTAGAATATATCCACATAGTTATTGCGCTTTACAAATGAATATATTATTATTCTCTATGTCGAACTAAAGCTTGTTCAACTCTGGCTGAATTACATTTATGAAATATTTTTCTTTAATCCTACGTTCAGTTTCAGTTTCTATCCTCATTTTATAAAAAGATGTACGGCATCAAATTCTGGATTTATTCCTTTTGCACATCTTGATATATGTTTACTAACATTTAGGATTTGATATTGTTTATGTCTTATTGTGTTGACGATGGGTTTTTCTTTTCGTTTTTTGCAGATGTTTCTGCATTTATTGATAAATCAAATACAAAACATTCAAATAACAATAATAGTATATAATATAATTGATTTACATAAAAAGTGACAGCTGAAATACACACACACATAAATGCATATATAACATATATAATCAAATAATCAAGATAAATGCAGAGGCCAACTATCATAAGCATGAATGCTTGAGTCGATAGCAGCCGGGAAGGGGGTACATGACGCTGTTATAGGAGTATGTAGGATAATAGAGTGTCACGTATAAATAATTTTTTCAGAAAGTATCTAAATAAAAAGTGGAAAGAAAGAGAAAAATTGCAAGTGTGTGCAAGTGGGTGTGTGCAGGTGAAGTAAGTGTTTGATTCGTATTGTTCATGGACTGGTCATCTAAAATTAATTCATATAAACACACAATTAAAACCGCTAAGACCCTTATAATGTTAATGAATACTTGGATATTAAATATTTTTTTCATCGAGGCTTTGAATGAAAAAAGAGATGCAGAGTGTTTAATATTGTCAGGTAAAGCATTCCAAATATCTGGGCCATGGTGTCTTATCGATTGATAGGCCATAATAATTTTTGGGTTGGTTAAATGGAAGTCGGATGAGTGTCGTGTAGGATAAGAATGTATATTACTATTGTAAACAAAAATATTTCGAAATACCAAAGGTATATTTATCCAAAATTTATACATAAAGCTTGCAGTTTGAAAAATGTGAATATCAGCGATTTGTAATGTTTTTAGTTTATAAAATATTGGATCAGTATGGGCTAAATAATGTGAATGTGTACAAAGACGGAGTGCTTTCTTTGAAGACGATATATTAACATAATTTTCATCTTATTACTATTACCCCATACTATGTTACAATAAGATACGTATGGCAAAATGAAAGAATTGTAAAGCATAAATAGTGACTTTTGTGATAGATAATATATTAATTTATATAGAATGCCTATGCCTCTGGAGACTTACATGCAAAAGTTGTTAATATGACTATTCCAAGTTAGATTTGAATCAATAATTACACCTAAGAATTTTGTAACTTCTTTTTCAATTATGGGCATGTCATCTATATACAAATATTATAATGAATTACATGTTGAGAGTGTATGTTTTTGAAATAAATACAATTAGTCTTATTAATATTTAGAGAGAGTTTATTGGATTTGAACCAAAATGATAATTTATTTAATTCTAAATTGAGGGTTGAAATAAGAATGCTTAAGTCTTTATCTGAATAAAATACGTTAGTATCGTCTGCGAACAAAACGTATGTTAGGGGTGGTGATGCATTAACAATAGCATTCATATATACTAAAAACAGTAAGGGACCTAAGATAGAGCCTTGTGGTACTCCGCACTTTACGGTGGAAATATTTGATGTTTTAGATTTAGAAATAACATATTGCTGTCTATTACGCAAATAGTCTTCAAACCAAGAAAGTACAATCCCTCTAACACCATATGCTTTTAATTAACGAAATAATATACGATGGTCCATGGTATCGAATGCCTTCGATAAGTCCATAAAAACACCTACAATGTGTTCTTTTTTAGAGAGGGAATCAGTTATTTTGTCACATTAAATTGCAAAATAGCATAATCAGTAGAGTGTTTCTCTCTGTATCCATATTGATTAGTAATTAATAAGTTATTCATATTTAAGAAAGAATATAATATACAAATAATACGCAGGTGTGAGTGCGTTATGGTCGATGCAGCGCATGAGGGTATTCACTACAGTGCAATAAAATTCACGAGGCGTAGCCGAGTGTATTTTGTGCCATTGTAGTACGGGAGCCAGGGGGGGTCAACCTAGCTGGAAGGGAAACCAATTTTCATGTCCACAGATGTAAAGATCGCATAGCTCCACATAACAAATCGACCGTCTGGCATGTTCTAAGTGGTGGGTGTGGCCAGGGGGAGCCCCCTCCCCCAAAAAGCGGCCCTTTTGACGACAAATTAGTATTTTGTAAATAATATTGTAAGGAAACATCGAACCACCATGAGTTTGGTGTCATATGAAAGAAAATTAAATTATCTACATTTTGATACCTATTTCAACGAAATTAAGATTAATTTACATAGCAAATTTAAGTTAAAAACATGATTTTTGGTGATTTTTTCGAAATATTGAATTTTATCAAAAAAGATTATTTTCCATATATCAAAATTGGAGAGGTGCATTTTTTCATAACTTTCCAGGAATTTGCTTATGTACAATGACAATATCCTGTGCGAGGGAGAGGCTTATATATCTTTTCAATAAAAAGTTATAGCAATCCAAAGTCATTGATTTGATTTCCACAAAAACAACATTTTTGCCCACATGTGTATTAACTGTATGCATATACGTGCATTAGTGTATTAAGGACCCATTTGGTGTGTTTACATCGAGTTTGAAAGATAACTTTTAACTAAAACCTCTTATCACAATGTATTTGGTGTCAAAAGATGGATAATTAAAATACCTTCATCCTGATATCAATTTCAATGAGTGATGTAGTGTGTGAAATATAAATTTTGAGCCAAAAGGTGCTTTATTGTAGATATTCCTCTGATTTTGGCCAGTATCTCGGTATATTAACTGGACAAAAGTGATTAGACATTTAGTAGTGCAGAAAATTCAAAGGATTGGGAGCGCTGAGTGCAATTGATAAGTTCTTCTGTACTCTGGGCTGTTTCAGGAAATGTGGACATTGGCAGTTGCCTCCCCCAGGCGCGGATCCAGGGGCCAGGGGCCTTGCCCTCCCCGCCAAAAAGAGAGAGAGAGAGAGAGAGAGAAGGAAGAGAAGGAAATGAAAAGAAGAGAGAAAGGGAAAGAAAGAAGAGGAAGTGGGAAAGAAAAGGGGAAATAGGAGATCGGGGGCGAAATGGCCTTGCCTCCCAGGTTTTGCCTCCCCCAGCAACAACAAAAAGAGAGAAGGAAGGAAAGGGAAAGAAAAAAGAAAAAGGAGATAAAGGGAATGAAATAAAGAGGACGAAGAAAAGAAGGGGGTATAAGTTGCGATTCTCCCGCCAACAAGTTGTGGATCGGGGATGGGAACCTAAAGGCCCTTGCCTTTCCCTCCCCTGCCAAAAAGAAGGGGTGAAGGGAAAGGCAAAGAGGAGAGCTAAAAGGGAACAAAACGAGGAAGAAGAAAAGAAAAGGATGAAAACAATTTTAATAGCTACCCCTGAGCTTACGGGGGCTCTGCCCCCTGGAATCCACCTAGGGCCCTAAGGCAGGCCCTTGGATGCTAATCTGATCGTAATCAAATGCCTAGAACCCTGAGCTTCCGGGGGCTCTGCACCCTGGACCCCACCTAGGGCCCTAAGGCGGGTCTCTGGATGCTATATCTGATCGTAATCAAATGCCTAAAACCACTGAGCTTCCGGGGGCTCTGCACCCTGGACCCCACCTAGGGCCCTAAGGCGGGTCTCTGAATGCTCATCTGACCGCAATTTAATGCTTAAATCCCTGAGCTGGGGGCTCCGCCCCCTGGACCCCACGCCTATTAGTGACCTGCTAGAGTCAAAAATAATAATACGCTTAATACGCTTGAAATGATCAGTTGTAGCACATTTACTAGCTTGAAATTGCAAAGTATTACATGCAGATTTCCATTTCTTCTTTTCTTTTTGCCCACATCCCAATTAAAATTCAATAAATAGAAGTAATCAAAGATTGTCTATGACAGTGTCCCTGGTGGAACTGTAACTCGAACGCTGTTTCAAAGGAAACAATCTACGACAAGTTTGCATTTTATTTTATTTTAATTAAAAAAATGTTATTCTATGTTCAAAAGGACCATATGATTTATGCAACGGGCATGATAGAACTTTAATGTAGACGGTGATGTGTTACCAAAATTATAAGCTGGTACCTAATGACATTTTCCAATCATCAAATCGTGAGATCCTTAGAAGGGGGCAGGAGGCGCGGATCCAAGATTTCTTAGGGAGGGCCCAAATTTGAAATTGTGCGAGCCAAATATTGGTACGTAATGGTGACCACTAAAGCAGTGGCGTAATGAGCAAAATCGTTTGGGTGGGGCAGAAGAAAAAAATCCGCATCACCACCACTCTTACATGCAGGCCCCGCTGAACGTTTCTCAAAGTGGGTGGGGGAGAGGCTAAAGTATTTACGATCATGAAGAGCGTAGCGTAAATGGGCGTTGGGTCTAGGGGCAAAGCACCGGCGGGGTCAAGGGCGGAGCCCCAGGAAGCTCGGGGCGTATGGGCATTTAATTACGGTCAGATGGCATTTTTATACTTTATTTGTGACACTGGCAGAAAATAATTGGCGTTTGGTCCAGGGGCGGAGCCCCGGAAGTTTAGGGTTGGGGCATTAAATTACCATCAGGTGAGCATCCAGGGGCCGCCTTAGGGCCCTAGGTTGGGTCCAGGGGCAGAGCCCCGTAAGCTCAGGGTTTTAGGCATTTAATTACGGTCAGATGAGCATATTTTGATACCTTATTTGTGACTCTGGCAGGTCACTAATTGGCGTGGGGTCCAGGGCGGAGCCCCGGAAACTCAGGGTTTTATACATTACGATCAGATTAGCATCAAAGGGCCTGCCTTAGGGCCCTAGGTGGATTCCAGGGGCAGAGCCCCGTAAGCTCAGGGTAGGTATTAAATCACGGCCATATAAGGGGAGGCAAGGACCTGTCGCCCCCACACCTTGTTGGCGGGAAAATCACTCATGATCTCCCTACCTTTCTTCTTCCTCTTTTTTCCTTTCCCTTCTTTCTCTTTTAAGTTTGCAGGGGAGGGGAGGGGCAAGGGCCTTTCGGTCCCCGATCCATACATTGTTGTCCGAATTAATCGCAACTGATCTCCCTTGTTTTCATCCTTTTCTTTTCTTCTTCCTCTTTTTGTTCCCTTTTAGCTCTCCTCTTTCCTTTCCTTTCCCTTTTTATTTTTGGCGGGGTGGGGAGAGGCAAGGGCCTTTAGGTCCCATCCCAGATCCACAACTTGTTGGCGGGAGAATCGCAACTGATACCCCTTCTTTTCTTCGTCCTCTTTATTTCATTCCCTTTATCTCCCTTTTTCCTTTTTCTTTCCATTTCCTTCCTTCTCTCTCTTTTTTTGCTGGGGAGGTAACAACCTGGGAGACAAGGTCATTTCGCCCCGATCTCCTATTTCCCTTTTCTTTCCCACTTCCTCTTCTGCTTTCCCTTTCTCTCTTTTTCATTTCCCTTCTTTTCCTTCTCTCTCTCTCTCTCTTTTTGGCGGGGAGGGGCAAGGCCCCTGCCCCTGGAATGCGCCTGGGGAGGCAACTGCCAATGTCCACATTTCCTGAAACATCCCAGAGTACAGAAGAA
This sequence comes from Mesocentrotus franciscanus, assembly GCA_037976565.1. Classification (NCBI taxonomy): domain Eukaryota; kingdom Metazoa; phylum Echinodermata; class Echinoidea; order Camarodonta; family Strongylocentrotidae; genus Mesocentrotus; species Mesocentrotus franciscanus. Next base: position 21,920,009 of record CP137673.1, read on the forward strand.
CTTATCAATTGCACTCAGCGCTCCAAATCCTTTGAATTTTCTGCACTACTAAATGTCTAATCACTTTTGTCCAGTTAATATACCGAGATACTGGCCAAAATCAGAGGAATATCTACAATAAAGCACCTTTTGGCTCAAAATTTATATTTCACACACTACATCACTCATTGAAATTGATATCAGGATGAAGGTATTTTAATTATCCATCTTTTGACACCAAATACATTGTGATAAGAGGTTTTAGTTAAAAGTTATCTTTAAAACTCGATGTAAACACACCAAATGGGTCCTTAATACACTAATGCACGTATATGCATACAGTTAATACACATGTGGGCAAAATGTTGTTTTTGTGGAAATCAAATCAATGACTTTGGATTGCTATAACTTTTTATTGAAAAGATATATAAGCCTCTCCCTCGCACAGGATATTGTCATTGTACATAAGCAAATTCCTGGAAAGTTATGAAAAATGCAACTCTCCAATTTTGATATATGGAAAATAATCTTTTTTGATAAAATTCAATATTTCGAAAAAATCACCAAAAATCATGTTTTTAACTTAAATTTGCTATGTAAATTAATCTTAATTTCGTTGAAATAGGTATCAAAATGTAGATAATTTAATTTTCTTTCATATGACACCAAACTCATGGTGGTTCGATGTTTCCTTACAATATTATTTACAAAATACTAATTTGTCGTCAAAGGGCCGCTTTTTGGGGAGGGGCTCCCCCTGGCCACACCCACCACTTAGAACATGCCAGACGGTCGATTTGTTATATGGAGCTATGCGATCTTTACATCTGTGGACATGAAAATTGGTTTCCCTTCCAGCTAGGTTGACCCCCCCTGGCTCCCGGACTATTGTGAATACCCGAATAGCGCTGCATCGCCATACGTCACGAACGAAAACCTGTGTATTATTTGTTTTATAAAATGGGTCGACAAAAAAGGCGATATTAAACACTGTAAACCTGCAACCTTCATAAGAAATAACGTGTGCACACATTACAGACGATCGCGGCAGCAATGGCCTAGCTCGTAAACAAAATGTGCAATGCATGGTAAACATCCATTGATTTACACGCAGCGTGCATTATGCTTTTTTGTTGCGCACTTTTTGCACGCTGATATCACCAAAGTGCGCGTATGGTTAAAATTAATGCACGTACACGTCATCCATTTTGATGCTTCTCATTGGCTACATTCGTGAACCCATTTTATAATCGTTTATATAATATTTTTTTTGTAATATTTTCGAAATGCTTGGCAGTAAAGAAATTGGTCGGTAGTTTGTAATTTTAGACTGATCGTTATCATTCTATTCCTTAAATTTATCTATCCGATATATTTTTTTCCACAACCATCACAATTTAGACAATAAAGCAAATTTCCAGATGTGCATGAAAACGTGTCTTTTAATTTGAACTTGTTGTTATTTCCGTGGTGGGCATAATATGGGCACGTTTTACACCGCTTATCGAAACATTTTTTAGTTCCCCCTTGTCATCGTTCCAATGAGGCTAAGGTCAACAGTTTCTTTAAATTCTAATTTTTATTCTCTCAAGGATTTTTATTTCAATTGTTTTAATTATTATTTATATATAGTGACAGAATATATATATATATATATATGCGTAAAATAAAAACACTTTAAAAAAGGTTTAACAACATCATTTAATGCCACATTCTATTTTCTTTTCTTTTGAAGCGAAACTGACTTACTCTGCAAGCCAGAAGTATACACTTTTAGAGTCGGTTCAAACAGTTTAACTATAGACACTGATGTCACTCAAGTACGTCAGGCGTCAAGAATCATGGTCCATCCCGACTACGACTCTAAAAATTTTGATAATGACATCGCTTTGTTTAAGATGAAAGAACCGTTTACCCTCAGCAAAGATTTCAAAGTGAATACGATTTGTCTTCCCACTGGTGACATGGATAATCAGTTCGTCGTCGGGCAGGATGCAACAGTCACTGGATGGGGAAAACTAAATAGTGGTGGTGAGGACAATTTTGGGCCATTATGGAGAGAAATATTGGTCTTTTGTTTTAGTGTTAGATTTTAGTTTTTGAATAATTTTTTACTGCATGTCCAGTGACGTGGCATAATTTTTGTTCTTCATCGAGGATTATAAGTTGTGGTAATCAGTGTGGATATCATTTTGTTTATCTGTTTAATCTGTTGTCCCACATTCCACATAACAATAATTGTTGTCTCATACATAAGATTCAACATAAGAATGCATAATAAAGCAATGGTCGATAGACATGTAACATAGAGAAATAATAATGTGAAATATTAGCTGCTGCATTTCATTTAGAAAATAGGCCTAAGATCGAAGTTAATGATCTGTAGGTTTTCCTTAGTGGCGGTTGATGGTGGAACATTAAGTGACAAGAGAAATGATTTATTATTTCCAACATCCGTTATCAGTGGCGTATCCAGCTTAAAGATGAGTTGGCATTGAGTCCCCGTAAAGACCTGAATAAAAATAAAAGAAAACTTTCAGAGGGTAACCGGCTTGCAGGGCTTCCAAAATATGCCCCGGTGTAACCTTAATTGTATTAATCATTGGATATCCGAAATAATTATATGCGTAGGGGCTTATTTTTATTTACATATTAGGTCTCTTCGTTGCCCGAATTTTCAAAATTTCTCGGGGGAGGCTCCCCTACCCCACCCCAGTTCGTCTATGCAAATAATTATATATTTCTAATTGGTTTTTCTTTTCTTTAATAGCGGCCAAACGCCCTGACACGTTATATGAGGCAATTGTTCCCATCTATGACTGGACAAAGTGCAATCAGTCCCTAGCACTGCAAGCAGGGAAAGGAGTCTTGACTGATAACATGATTTGTGCAGGGCTCGAAGAGGGCGGTGTTGATGCTTGCCAGGTAATAATCATTCTAAGAATGTTAAAAATGAATTTCAATGAAAATATACAATTTTGGATTACATCATGCGTCCTTTTCTGTTAGAATCAACCGTTTTCCCATCGATTTAGGTCAACTCAATGCACTTCCGAGAGAAGAGCGATTAAAAAAAAGACGTATACCCCCCCCCGCCCCTCCCGTGTTTAGTTTAATCCTTAGTTTGATCCTTGATCCAAAGATAATCCAATCCACAGGTACATAGAAGAACATACAAACAAAATAACTAAGTAACTAACTAAATAAATAACTACTTTACTAACCGACCAACCAATAAAACCCACAAAGAAACAAAAGCTGATCTGAAAAAAAATAATTAAACAATTATGTATACTTCTGACACCTCGAGTAATGCAAATACATGTACTGTACTAATACAATGTCATGTCCACGGTGTACAGCTTTGCCTACATGGTTCCAGCATGATGTTGGGCCTCCATTTCTCTTGTGTATTTCCTTACTAATCCCTGTCAAAAACCATGATCATGAATCCTACTTTCGTATATTCTCGGTATAATCTAAAATAACAGTGTGTTAATAACATTTTCTCTCATGGTATAGTTATAATGCCCCCAAGTTTCACATTTTTATCAATCATAGATTAGAGTGCGTTGTTATTTGACGTTGTTATAGTTTTTAGTCCAAAATTAGATAAACGCATACTACTCGGAGCAAAGTCTTACGGCGAAGAAACAGGTGCCTCGTAACGTGCAGTGTTAGATTTAATACGATGTGCAATATTCAATACTAGGGCAAAACCCCTAATGTACAAACCCAAACAATTTACATGTATACCTGACTCACGCTAAATGCCTGTTTAGGACAAAAATCCCTGTCATCTCCCCCAAATTCTACACCCCCCAAATGCCCTACTATACTCCAGCATGACAATTTTATCTCACTTTAGTAATTGTCCGATGATTATCCTATGGTAAGTTTAAAGTTGCCCTATGGCATTTTTTTTTGCATGGCAGGGGGTGGGGGCAGCCTCTCGTACAAGGTATGTTCGGCAGAGAGGTAGTGCTCCGGATGTAATATCTTAATGTACATTAACCATGGTTAGGCCTACCCTTAGTAGTCAAGAGGCGGTTTAAATGATAACAGCAAAGAAATAAGAGAATTAAATTGGATGTGATTAGTCCTTTTTAAGTGTCCTCGAATTTCCCATTTACCCTTATAGGGCGACAGTGGCGGCCCCCTGGTGGCGTATCCATCGAGTAACACCGACCAGTATTTTCAAATTGGTGTGGTGAGCTGGGGGTTTGGGTGTGGCGATCGGAGTTCACCCGGAGTCTACACCAATGTCACACGTTATGAAGACTGGATTCGATCATTCTTTAACACCCGAACTCAAAAATCATGTAAGTTGAACTCGTATGGATATATTTAATGCTTAAAGATAAAGTTGAGTTCTGGTCATGCGATTGCATTGTGAAAGAAACGGTGTGGAATCGATCAGAAAAAGTTGATCATGTAGCATAAAAAGTTTCTGCAAGGTTCTGGAATCATCAAAATGATAAGAAATTCGGCCCAGTCTTGGTAAAGTAACAAGCACTGTACACAGAAAGATGTATATGGGACTACACAAACATGTGGCATAAAAATCGGGCCTCATTTTTAAGCTGTTACTTGTCATATTTAGAATATGAAGGCATTTGAAGAGCCATGCTTTTAAGGGAACATTTTTTCTTTGATGTTCTTCCACAATTGCATAATAACAATGATAACGCTCAAAAATTATTTTTCACCTCTCCCCAGAACTTAACCTTCTCTTTAAATGGTTTTTTATCACATATTACGCAATATTCACTACGTTTCATTTTTTTTTTGGAAACCAATGAATCAGTCGGCTGTCCAGCAGAAGGCCGTATGGTATGACATAAGTAACAGCCTTCTTGCAGAAAGCATTGGTTTGCAAAAATGAAACGAAATGAACATTTCATAATTCAAAACCGGTCTGCTCAAGGGGAATACAAGGCTCAATATTGTCGCTTATCCTACTTCCGTAGGGGGAATCCAATAATATTTTATGTTTATTTTCCCCGGTAGAACGTGACTATAATTGTGGCATCTCATTAGACCGACAGCCCGGGAGACCGATAATTTGGGTCTTGTTGTCTTGTGGGCTGCATAGCCGAGTAATAACATGACATAGGAAATGATGGGAAAGGAATTATGACGCCATATACATGTAGCTCAGAAAGCTGTATATCTCAAGAGACAAAAATTTAGTTAAAATTGTTTGTGGTTGTTGACATACTTGTGTTCGGACATTTTGTAGCTCATTGACAAATTTTGACAGATTGACCAATAACTCAAATTGATGTACTAATTACTCCATTCCATCCACGATATTTCAGATGTAGGATGCGTTCGTGATGAAACCCAAAAGATGTCTTCATCAACGATAGCAGCTATCTCAGTGTTATCTGTATTGCTCGCCATCAGTGTAGCCCTCGGAATTTATATGTACAGACAGAATAATAAAGGGTCAGAGCAAGTAGGTATTCATCATCTCCAACGTTCAGCTTCTTTAAGTTTCCTTTCGAATGAAAAGGAATATTTGCTTGGATGAGACATCTGGCTATGGTGTTGCAGAAAATTTGATTGAAAATGTAAATGAAAAATAGAATCCGTATAAAACATGAGTGAATATTGGTATAACTTCATTATTAAAGACAATTGCCTCCGGTGGTCAGATTCATTTGAATAATGTTTTTCATATGGGTGAAGCTGGACTTTCGATTTCTTTCCGATCATTGAGAAATATAGTGTAGCCTTATAATTATATTTGTAAAATGTATGTCTATATTTAAGACGATTTTAGGTTATAGCTACCATTGCTATGTTGTTAGTACTTTCTCGTGAATTTAAATATCACTTGCATAAATATTGATATTACTGGCCTTTAATCAATTGGACTGATGCCAAACACAAGTCACTGATAGCTGTAATATGTTCCACCGTTCGGTCGATTTGAAATATCCGTATGGCCTACAATTATTCGCTTTAGAAATACATGTATGGTGGTGTGACAATAGTTCGCGCGAGACCTTATTTCGCTTCTTTTTTTTTTAAATCGGTAAGATTTCGAAAATCTGATACCACCAATGGAAAGAGGAACCTAAAAATTACCCAAAGACGAAATTTCTATGGAATTGGGTGTGAAATTGTAATAATATTGAATATTTTCATAGTATACTTAAGCAAAGGATGTGATAGCGATACTTATATCAATGACAAAGTGAATAAATAAAAAGATAAGGAAATAAAGTTTGCTTCTTAGACGGCTTACAAGATTCGATTTTTGTATTGTGACATTTTCTACATGATATTTATGTATCTAGGTTAGATGATTTTTGTTTATGGTAAAAAAACTCATGATTGGGGTAATTTATATTATGTCTGTGTATTTGATTTACGTTTATATCTCAAGTACCAAGAATCTTGCAACACGATTAGTCTGAATGAGGTCATATGACAAATAATTGATTACATATCTTGATGCTCGTAGTGATATTAAAATAACTATCATATATGTGAGTGTTTTTTCATCATTCCTCTTCTCGTGGAAAAGTATTGTGATCTTGGATATAAAGAAATTAATCAATTCCTTTACTCTGGCTGCTGGACAAACTATCATCGCCTCGGTGATCTCTGGGCTATACTATCTTCCCCGCCTTCAGTTCGGCAAGACCAGGGGCGGCTGAGCGACTTCCAAAGTGGGGGGGGGGACCAACGAAAAAGGGCACTTACTGGAAAAAAGGGCACCTACAAAGAGAAATCTCAAAGCGAAAATATACAATTTTGTTTAGACGTTGGTATATACCCCTACATTGATTTATTGTTTGTTTCTCTTTATTCATCAACCAAGATATTGCTTAAGCATCATATTTTGCAGCTGTGTTTGATGGTCTAAATATTCATTTGCGAGCGAGGAAAAAAATTAAGATTTGTGAGGTCTCAGTACGAAAAATTACATCTTATAAAGAGGGGGGAAACCCGATCCTGATGGGGTTATAAGCACATTCTCATAACGGAAGACTGAAAAGAACTATGATAAGTAACATAATTATATCATCTATAAATGCGAGCGAGCGTAGCGACCGAACTTTTGGGGAAATTGCTTTTAGTCCCTTTAAATTAGGGGCAAGTTAATGATGAGAGGACAAGGGGACCCTTATCGAAAGGGATAAGACACTTATTAGAAAAGGAGCACATGTCAAAGTACAAAGGGTGGTTATCAGAGGTGAAAATGGGGCACTCCTTACACCTGAAAAGAGGCACTCACCAGGGATGAGCATTTGTTGACGGAAAAGGGGCACCCATCAGATTTTGATACGGCCATTTATAAGAGGTTAAAAGGGGCAATTATGAAAAGGGGATAGGTCCCGTATTAGAAAGGAGGAGGGAAATTATCAGATGTGAAAAGGTGCACTTATCGCTTCTGAAAAGGGGCACTGACCAGAAATGAGAAGGGCACTTTTCCTATGTAAAAAGGGGCACTTTTCGGGTACTTGAAAAAGTGGGGGCACCCCCTGGCCCCCGGGAGGGCCGCCTCTGGGCAAGACAGTAGCCCCGAGATCACCTCTGCGATGATAGTTTGTTCCATCGCCAGGTTAGTCGGTAATCATTTGCTTAATATCTTTCAATAAATGTATTTGTGTGGGAATGGTATAAATGTACGAAATTGATACAAAAGAAAGAAACACAAGAGAAAGATAATAATAAAGTCATTCTCGTATGTACTTTTGAAGATATATTCTATGAAAGCTGCATTATTTCCTTCGTCATGTTCAGAAATGTAAGATTTCTCATGTATACATTTGAATAAAATGAATTTATGTATCTGTGATTTTATTTCTTCACGAGCCGGCAAATCGGTGGACAAATTACTCGTTTTTCTCTCGTCCTGAAACCGACGCTTTGTTTGCAAATCAGAAGTTGAACTACGTCTTTGTATTTAGAATCTTTTATAACATAGTTGAGTTCGTTTCATATAGTTGTAATGAGGAAGAAGGAGAAAACTTGTTTAAATCAATCACACCCACAATGTATATAATGATGGCTAATCAAATAAAACCGAAATTGCATTAAAAGTTGTATCTTTTTTTTTTTATTCCTGAGATGACTTATATAGCCGAAATCATGCCTTAAAAGAACATCAAATTTCATCCCCTGTAGTCTCTCCATGTGGCACAAGTATTTTATCCCCCCTAAGATCTCGGCCGTGAAACGGCCGATCGCCGCGAAAATGTGCATGCATGTCAAGTGAAATGTATAGAATACTATAGCAATTTATGGTAAATTATGCAAATAAGGTCAAAAAATTCATATTTTTACCCATAAATCATATATTATTCATATTTAAGCTTTCTTTTCCACTACATATATTTGTTAGACCATTTGGAATAATAATGCGACAAAAAATTTGGAAGAGCCAGGTTATTCCTCATGTTATCTCTTGTTTTGATAATTTCTTATGTATTTCACTGTTTTTTTAACTTATGTATTTTATTGTTTTTGTTATTTTATTTCATTTCTAACTATAATTCAACTATTTTGACCCCTAAAATAAACACCTAAACTTTAAACAAGACCAAATAACCAATGTTTTATCTCTTTTTAGGAAAAATGATATTTCCATATGTTTTGTACACAAATCACGAAAATGAGCGATTTTCGGGCCGACATGTAAAGACAAAAGGTCACGTGACTTTGTAACGGTATGTCCGATTTTCAAAAAAATTATTTTAAAAGATGTGCAAGACTAGAAAGAATAAAGTCATGAAGCGGCGGGGCGTCATCCGTATGCGTTCCCAAACAATCAGAACAATCGCGGAGGGGGGGGGGGGCATATATGGGTATGTACGGTATATACATGGTAGGTATACGTAGTACCGGTACCGGTACGGTCCCAAGATATACATTTAGATGGGTAGATGGAAATTTGTGTGGGGTGGGAGAAAACAAAATAACAAAAATACCTTGAATTTAGATTACCAGTTTGGAGGTCTGAAAATGAATTTGGAATTGTTGATTAAAGCACAGAGGGTGATGCGGGTTTTAAAAAAACTTACAGAAGATGATGAGATAAATATCGTTCAGTTTTTTTAGTGTGAAAAAGTTCGTTTGATATGGGACGACTGTAATATTTTTACTTTATATCTATAACTAATCTAAGTTATGAAGAAATACCTTTGGACTAAAATTAATTGATCAAGGAAAGGAACAACTGGTACGCTTAAATCATTTTCTAATTCTGGTAAACTATTTGATTTTCATGGGAATAGAACGGAATTCGTCTATTAGTATTACCATGGATGTAATTATGAAATGTTACTCGGAGTTCAAAATAAGATGAATTGAAGGAAACGAATTTGGCATTGATGAGAAGTATAAGTTTCCCCTGCATCTGAGAAAATGGGAAAACTGCATATTAAGAAGTTTTAGGGAGAGCAAGGAAGAGTAAAGAAACCTGTCCCTAAATGCATTTCCTATCCACACAAGTAGAAGGGAGGAAAAAAAAGGGGGGGGGGTAGGATTCATGCAATCCAAGGAGTTAGAGAAAAGGGGTGGGTTTGGGGTAGATGGTGTGTTTTATTGAAAGGAAAGACTCAAAACTTCATTTCTGTATAATCATACCATGAGAAATATGAAAATCTAAATTTTAAAGAGTATACAGTAAATTCTGAAGAAAAGCAATGCTTGCTAGTGTTTTTGGTCATGAAATAACTGCGTCTTACAGAAATATGTTCATATATTATGTGAATGTGTTATATTTTAGTCACATGCATTGTGAGTATTATGAATAACGAATTACGTTATACTCATGTTCGTTTATCAAGTGATGACAAGTTTGTTATAATTATGTTCAGTTTGTATAAGCTAAGATTATGGAAAATGTGTTGCTTCTATACGAAAAAGTAATTAGTAACCCTAAATTAGCCATATATTGAGCCAATCTGTGAAAAAATTTTAAAGAAGCTAATTTCAACTGATTTGGGTAGGTATGGGTATGGACAACTACCAAAAAAAAGGGAGGAGGTATGGGGTGGGGAGATTTTTTTATTAGAGGTCAAAGGTCATTGACCCCTGCCTAAATCACACAAAAATTTATTTCAGCAACAAAATATGGTATATAGATGATCTAGGTGTCAAATTGCACAGAATTACAAAAGAAGATGACATAAAATAATTATTGACCCTTGGGACCAAATTCTGACCTCCGAAAATGAGGTCAAAGGTCAAAATAGACGTTTTATCACTAACATTTCATATTGGTAACAGGAAAATTACCATATTATATAAAAATGAGCACAAACAAATCAAAGAGGCTAATTTCAACTTAAGTGGCGGGTATGGGAGTTATTATTTATTCCAAGAGCAGAGAGGGAGGGGGAAATTTTCTTTCTGAGGGTCAAAGGTCATTGACCCTGCACTGAAACACTATAAATTGTATCTCAGCAGCAGCATGTTTTACATATAGGCCTCGACGATCCTGGTGTCAAAATGCACAGAATTGTACTAGGAGACAAACTAAATATGAAATGGATTCTTCACCACCAAAATACAAAGTTAAAGGTCAAAATGAGTAAGGGGGTTAAAGTTCATTAGTGGCAAATAGTTTGTGTATGTAAAGTATACAGTATGTGCATTTATAATCAACAGTTTGCAGAATACTACTCACAACTTAGAACTTACAGTAACTAACGGCAACACAATATAAATTAATACTACTCAGTCTGTTTCCTCTTCATCGCTACCAATAACTTCTTCTGCATCTATGCTATCTGTTCCATTGGAGCAATGTCCACATCACACTCCACATGCAGATACACATGACATGCCAGCTTTCATGCAGCTGCATTTCATGTTTTGACACTGCCTCTCCTTCTTTGCAGTTGCAACAAATTCCTTTCAGAAGGTTGTCTGGCGCGATACCAACAGACAGCATCTTTGGTCCGAGTTTTCTGTTGGAATCTAACTCCCATCCTTTTCCTTTGGGATCAAGAATAGAGGTGTCAAGATGCTTCATACCAAAACTTGAAGATGGACACGAAGTAAATGTTGAGCTGTTGCATCTTCCGTTGGTGGAAGGCGGTCAGGATCGATATTGCCCTTGGCTGCTTGCTTCTTGAACTTTATATAGCGAGACTTTTCTATAGGGAGTATCCCCACAGCCATATATGTGGTCTGCATTGCTTTCAACCCAGCTGTTCGAATTGTGGAGTCTGGTAAAGTGTCACTTGTGAATGCAGTAATGACACTGGCAGGTGTGCCCATGAATGCATGAAACAGTGTCGTTTCCAGATCAGCCATACTTGAAGAGGAACTCTTCTTTGTCTCTGATGTCTATGCTAGAGATGTCGTAAAGACCATTAAAGTCTGCTTGTAATTAATACAAATTAGTACAGTGGATAGGCCTATGATAGCAGAGCAATATCAAAATATCAGTGTCCTAGGCGACAGCATTGTAGACCTAACAATCAGCGTGTCACCATCATCTTTTTGCTTGGCGTACAGTGATATTGTGGCTTGCCATCTCTGCAGATATCATCGTGATTAAGACTCCTTTGTTTTTCTCATTTGCCAGGAAAACCTCTGTCACATGATATGGTCAAGTCCGGTGTGACGCTCATGTCCGGAGACACCTTCTACCCAGCCATCCGCCGCATATGTTCATGATCTTTCGTTGACGATTCTTCCCCGTAGCCGTCAAACACTACAGTAGCATCCTTGAATTTGTTTTGAACATACCTGACATATGTATCAACTATATATAGTCTTGGTTGTTGCACCTCTGGACCACTTTACCTGATGAAGTACCCACCCTCCATCAACAACATGCATCTTGCTGTTTATGTCCAAGTCATGTTTTATAGCTGTTTCCTTGAGCATCTTGCCAAATTCATGCTTTTTGGGTTTCCTCATCATGCGATCCATTGTGAAAAGAGATGTTGGGACCAGGTTCAGCTCCTTTTGCAGGAAAAGGTTTCGGCATCTACGATAGACTGTCATATGAGTGTTGCTAGTCCATTTTCATTCGAATCGCTGTAATAATTAATGAAGAGTTGTTGATACGTCTACACTGCTTTATTAGATTCTCATATCCCTTTCTGTGCAACCTCTGTATCTTTCCTGCTTCTGAAAAGTCCTCATTACATATTTCACATACATGTATATCCATCCATCTTGGAAATTTTGTTATTTTACAGTAGTATTCCCAAATTAAGTCTTTTGTAAATACTATTCTCGTGTTAATAAATTGGACAGCCAGTCAGCTCTGCCATGTTTTTTAATATTCTATGTCCTACGTACCCTCAAGCAGTCAATAATTCTAAGCAATGCCACAGGTTCTTAATTAGAGTCGACATCACTTTCTCTGTTGTATACAAGACTCTCTGCAAGGTGCACCAAACTCCTCTCCTTAATAATAGTAACCCATCTTCAAGTTGTGGTATGGAAGCATCTTGACACCTCTATTTTTGATCCCAAAGAAAAGGATGGGAGTTAGATTCCAACAGAAAACTCAGACCAAAGATGCTGTCTGTTGGTATCGCGCCAGACAACCTTCTGAAAGGAATTTGTTGCAACTGCAAAGAAGGGGAGAGGCAGTGTCAAAACATGACATGCAGCTGCATGAAAGCTGGCATGTCATGTGTATCTGCATGTGGAGTGTGATGTGGACATTGCTCCAATGGAACAGATAGCATAGATTCAGAAGAAGTTATTGGTAGCGATGAAGAGGAAACAGACTGAGTAGTATTAATTTATATTGTGTTGCCGTTAGTTACTGTAAGTTCTAAGTTGTGAGTAGTATTCTGCAAACTGTTGATTATAAATGCACATATACTTTACATACACAAACTATTTGCCACTAATGAACTTTAACCCCCCCTTACTCATTTTGACCTTTAACTTTGTATTTTGGTTGTGAAAAATCCATTTCATTATTTGTTTGTCTCCTGGTATAATTCTGTGCATTTTGACACCAAGATCATTGAGGCCTATGTAAAACATGCTGTTCCTGAGATACAATTTATAGTGTTTTAGTGCAGGGTCAATGACCTTTGACCCTCAGAAAGGAAATTTCCCCCTCTCCCTCTGCTCTTGGAATAAATAAAAACCACCATACCCGCCACAATAAGTCTATTTTTGACCTTTGACCTCATTTTCGGAGGTCAGGATTTTATTCTAAGGGTCAGTAATTATTCTATGTCATCTTCTTTCGTAATCCTGTGCATTTTGACACCAAGATCAGCTATATACCATATTTTGTTGCTGAGATACAATTGATAGTGTTTTAGTGCAGGTCAATGACCTCTGACCCTCAGAAAGGAAATTTCCCCTCCCTCTCTGCTCTTGGAAAAATAATAACCCCATACCCGCCACAATAGGTTGAAATGAACCTATTCGATTTGTTTGTGCTCATTTTTATATAATATGGTAATTTTCCTGTTACTAATGTGACATTTTAGTGATAAAACGTCTATATTTGACCTTTGACCTCATTTTCGGAGGTCAGGATTTTATTTTAAAGGTCAGTATTTATTCTATGTCATCTTCTTTCGTAATCCTGTGCATTTTGACACCAAGATCAGCTATATACCATATTTTGTTGCTGAGATACAATTGATAGTGTTTTAGTGCAGGTCAATGACCTTTGACCCTCAGAAAGGAAATTTCCCTCCATCTCTGCTCTTGAAAAAATAATAACCCCATACCCGCCACAATAGGTTGAAATTAGCCTATTCGATTTGTTTGTGCTCATGTTTATATAATATGGTAATTTTCCTGTTACTAATGTGACATTTTAGTGATAAAACATCTATATTTGACCTTTGACCTCATTTTCGGAGGTCAAGATTTTATTCTAAGGGTCAGTATTTATTCTATGTCATCTTCTTTCGTAATCCTGTGCATTTTGACACCAAGATCATCTATATACCATATTTTGTTGCTGAAATAAATTTTTGTGTGATTTAGGCAGGGGTCAATGACCTTCGACTTCTAATAAAAAAATCTCCCCAACCCCCATACCTCCTCCCTTTTTTTTGGTAGTTGTCCATACCCATACCTACCCAAATCAGTTGAAATTAGCTTCTTTTAAATTTTTTCACAGATGAACCTTAAGTTAGGGATACTAATTGGAATTTTGAGAAATAAAAATCAAACAAAATGATGCACGTCAATTGCGCACTAGATCGTTGATTATGAATAAAACAAAAGATAGAAAGGAAGGAGGAAAAGAAAAGGAGAAGGAAAGAAGATAAGAAAAAAAAAAGAACAAGAAAATGAGAAAGACGGAGGTTGAAAGAAAGAGAAAGAAAGAAAGATAAATGGAAAAAATTGATCAAACAGAGATATGAATAAATGAATAGCCTAAATACGGCTACCTTAATGAAATACATAAGTACATCAACATAAACAAATGAATAAATGAACAAAACAGACAATTATATACGAAAGAAAGCAAGGAAGAAATAAATACAAAATAATAATAAAAGAAATGAACAAACGAAACCGAAAGTAAGAAGAAAAGAAGAATAATGGATCAAATGCAGTAAATGAAATACATGTATTATGCACTATCTCTGTTAGGAGAAATAAAACACTCTATGAAACAATAGATAAGAAATAAACTGAATATCAAAGACAACATTTTGGGGCATTTTGAATTTCTTTATTTTCTTATTGTATATAATAGACTCGGTCTCAAAAGTTCACAAGGGAATACAATATAAAGGAAGCACGAGAAAATTGACTTATAATAATTTAATAATAATATTCCGCTTTTATATAGCCGCTTTATACATCTACGATGTCTCTAAGCGCTTTACAGATATACTATTACCCCGGTCATTGGATTCAATGCTTGCCCGCACACACTATGTGCACAATCTCCACTCCCTGGGGAGTATTCCAGCCAGGCGTTACTTATGGAGTGAAGGCCTATACATTAGGCAAGGAACAGTGTTGAATACATTGTTTAATAATTTTCCTAAGACATTGGTTTACTATTCCAGGGAAACCCTGCAGCCCTTTGTTTCTTGTTCCATTCGTAACCAACCATAGATGATCGCTTTAAGTGGTCATGTCCCTAGTAAATGAGACCATGGAGATTATCATGTGGGATACTTTGATGTGATTTTGAAACTTCTCCATAAAATGTGGTAACGCTATAATTATATAAACGGGACCTCAAAATACAAGATGCCACATCATTCAGATTCGCACATCAAAGCAGATGGCGCTATTCGTCATCTCTTTGAAAATACTTTTATAGTGCATGAGAATGGTAGGGTCTAAGGTAAGTGTTTTGGCAGCCGGTCAATTTTGGCTATTATAGATGTATTTTCATCAGCATCAAAGAAGTTCGGTCTACAAATAAACATCAAAAAGACTGAAGTACTATTCCAACCAGGGACAGACCATCGAGAGGAGGAGGAGATCCTTGTGGATGGGACAGCTCTAAACCAGGTAGATGGCTTCACTTATCTCGGCAGCTCTATATCCAAAGACGGACGCATCGACTCTGAGCTGGTGAAAAGAATGTCAAAGGCCAGCAGTGCCTTTGGTAGACTGCGAATCAGGCTATGGAACAACCATCATGTCTCAACAAGAGTTAAGTGCAAAATATACAGGGCTATCGTCCTATCCACTCTCTTGTACGGTGCGGAAAGCTGGACTCTTTACAAAAGTCAAGTAAAGAAACTTCACGCTTTCATGATGAGACACCTCCGAGCAATCATGAGAATTACATGGATGGACAAGGTGACCAACAAAGAGATTCTAGAGCGAGCAAACCTGCCTTCTATGGAGGACCTGCTCATCAGGAAAAACCTACGATGGACAGGCCATGTCATCAGGATGCCCTCTGAGAGGTTACCAAAGCAAATACTATTCTCGCAACTACCCGCTGGCGAAAGAGGGATTGGTCGACCACGGCTTCGCTACAAGGACACGGTCAAGCGGAACCTTAAGCGAAGGCAAATCGAAATCAAGACTTGGCCAACTTCTGCAGGCCAGCGAGCTGTATGGAGAACAGCTGTAAAGTGAAAGTGAAGGCGGTCATTGTCGCTTCGCGACAGACAGCTACTACTACTACTAAATACCTCAAGCATGTGTAATTTATCCGCTGCTCTGTAAATACCTTCCATGGAGGTCAGTATATGGGACATTCAACGTATTAATGCCAAATGCGCATCCAACCTATTATGTTGGATATGTATAAATGTTATGTAATTCAACATAGTACGTATATTTAAAAAAAATACATATGTGCCGAAATAGCCACCCTTCTTTGTTCTTCCAAGAGAAGTTGAGAGGAAAAATTTGGAAGAGAAAGAAAAAAAGAAATCGATTTAAATTATATGTATTGTATATTTGTATTCGAATATGCCCAAATAGACATCCCAGTGACCAGTCTAATAAAGATTATAAATCCCTCTCATTATCATTTTTGAAAATATGATCCTGTTCTACATCGTCTTGAAGGACAGGCACATAATCACTGCTGGCTCTCAATAAATTGATCACTAAAAAAAAAAAAATTGGGGGAAGTGATGTTTGTGGGCAGCCCCGCGTCATGTTGACCATTATTGTAAGATTTGTTTTATTGGCCCTTATAACCTGAAAGATGATAACCGCTACATGTCTTCCAAGAAATCATGATTGATTTCGCAAGTTCAAAAATACCAAAAGACCTACTTGGTGTATCCAATCTTGCAGAAGGGTCCCTAATAACCGTTATCTTAAAACAATCAATTACATTAGACTTTGAACTATATAATAATTATATATGACTCATAATTACTGGCAGCGTGCTCAGGATCAAGCACTGATTTCGCACCGTACATGGCTATTAACTTTGATGCTTTTGAACACTCTGTAAGTAGTTTGTCTTATTTCTAACTATTACTGTACAATGATTTATGATAATGATTATATAATTATATAAGGGATGCAAACCAAGCTTCATGCTTAAATGCCGGAGCCTTTTGGATTTGCACATTTATTTTTCAAAATTCATATTGCGTTGTCAAAACAACTCTGTGATTGTATCGCTGAACACGTGGAGAATGTATTTTCACACTCAGAAACGACAAGTAAAAGCAACATCACTTTTATTTCTTTAATTAAAAGCTTGCAATTTTCAGGCTGTAATTTTGCTGCCCCCCCCCCCCAAAAAAAATATCGAAGAATAAAGATGAACATCATAATCAAGTATTATGATCTGCTTTAATACTATTCGCCAGGTATAATATGCATGTAGAATAAAATAAGCGGCCGTGTTGAGGATCTTGTAATAACATTGTGACCGTGTTCTCCTATCTTTGTCATGTAAAGTACTCTCTTGTCCCGTTTTCGTCTATGTTGGCCTCCCCTTTTTTCTTATTATTTTCTAGTTCCTTTTTGTAGTTACGATTTTTTAAATTTAATCACTCATTATTCTTAACTATTATTTGAGGAGTCCACAATAAGTACAAGCATTGATTTTTAGTGGACCCTTCTGTTTCCAATATTTTTTCCTTAATTTTTGTAAATAATTATAATTGATTTGTAATGTTAAGTTGGAAACAGAAATAAAATTGAAATTGAAATTGAACATGATTAGTACTGGATAAACAGGGAGCTAGGAAACGCACGACGTGAAGGTGAAAAGCACGTAAAATTTCGCGGGCATTTAGAGCCCTTAATAAATGATAAAGACTATGCAAATATATAATTAATGTACTTTAGACATTAAGTCATACGAAGATAAGAGACATAAAATGGACAGGTATGATGCATTGTCAATACCATCATCATTAAAATTTGTATTTTCAATTACCTATCCATTCTGCTTAATAAATGTGTTAATCTATTTCATGATTTTTGTCTGGGGCTGTCGTATTATCAAGCAATCCGCTTACAATGACAGTCCTTCTTCCGCAAATAATTTGTAATGTTTGTGGAAATTTAGTATCTATGACAGTTTAATGAGTTTATCATTTCGTTTTTGAAAATAACAATTGTTATATATATTTGCTTATTTATGATTCATTGTCAGAAAAATACTTAGTGTACTTTATATTATTATTGTTATCGAAAAACTGTGTACTTACATGAATGCAGAAGAAAATCAAATCAAATCAAAAATCAAATCAAAGTTTAAATTGAACTTTCCTCATTAGAGCACTTAAAACAATGGCGCCACTTTCCTCAATGCTCGTGGTTTTGATGATTGCTACAGCAATGGCAGCTGATTGGCAAGGTGAGTCCATGATGAATACAAAGTTTTTAAGTGGAGAATAATTTTTGAAAACAGATTTATAACAATGAATCTGTTTCACAGAATTATAACAATGAATTATATTACAATGAACAGTGAAAGACTGAACCTATAATTTCATATTCATCGCTAACGAAACATTTAAGAGAGCAGGGTTAACATAATTATATAGGAGAAAGCGAAATTGATTGGAGGTAAAGGTGAGAAAAAACAGCGTGATAGGAGAGAGGAAAAAAAAGAAGAGGAAGAAGGAGAAGAAGTAGAAGAAGAAGAAAAATGAGAGAGAGATAGAGAGAGAGAGAGAGAGAGAGAGAGAGACAGGGGGGAATTGGCAATAGGAAGAAGGGCGGATGGATGGGGGGGGGGGTATTATATATAGTACCCATAATCGTGCCACAGTGGGAGCACTGTGGTATATTGGTTTAGACTCTTGACTCTTGTTCGAGAGGTCCAGGGTTCGATCTTTTCTCGTTACTTGCATCCTCAAATTACTATTGCGGGGCCATTAAAGAGAGCGCAACATTAATACTGAATAATAATAATAATAATTATCATTGTCATCATTACCATCACCATCATTATTATAATTATGATTATTTTGACTAATATCGTTATTATCATTATATCTACAATTGTTATTATTGTAATCGTTAGTGTTATTATTATTATTCTCTCCATAATTATCGTAATTATTATCATTATCGTTACTTTCATTGTTATTATTATTATTGTTATTATTATTATTATCATTATAATTATTATCATTATCATTAATATTATTGTTATTAGTTGTATTATCATTGTTATTGTTGCTATTAAAGGTATAGACCAGTTTTGGAAACGCCTCCCTCTCAAAAAATGAAATGGAAGCTCTTATTACCAATCATGTGAAAGAATATGTTTGAACTAATACGTGATTATACAAATTTTGCCTAGAAACCGCCTATTAATTGATATATTTGGTAAATTATCATATCTATCTGGACTGGATAGATATGGGGTAGTCCCATATACATCTTTCTGTGTACAGTGCTTGTAATTTTACCAAGACTGGGCCAAATTTCTTATCATTTTGATGATTCCAAAACCTTGCAGTAGTACACACCAATACTTATATGCTAGATGATCAACCTTTTCTGATCGATTCCATAACGTTTCTTTCACAATGCAATCGCATGACCTGAACTGGTCTATACCTTTAACATTACCATTATTACTATTATTATTTTCAATAATATTAATTATTATTACTGTTTTCATTGTTATTAGTATCATTATAATTATTATCATCATCATCACCACCATCGTTATTATCATCATCATTCCGCATATATTAAATCATATCATTGTTCCATTTAACTTTTTTCTTCTATATTTAGCAAATCCTAATGATTGTGGGAAGACATACGAAGGAATGAACTCTATGATCATCGGCGGTGAACCAGCAAAGGAGTACGCGTGGCCTTGGCAAGTTGCTATGTCAGAGAATGGGGATTTTAAATGTGGAGGCTCCTTGATTGACCCGATGTGGGTCATGACAGCTGCACATTGCGTGTAAGTCAAATGAATGATATTATCAAATATAATGATGACGGTGATGGTGGTGGTGCTGATGATAATGATGGTGATCATGATGAAGAAGATGATGATGATGTTGATGATAATAACAACAATAATAATATTAATAATAGTGATAGTAATAATAATAATAATAATAATAATAATAATAATAATAATAATAATAATAATAATAATAATAATAATAATAATAATAATAATACTGATACTACTGTACTACTACTACTGCTGCTGCTGCTGCTGCTACTACCAATAATAATAATAATAATAATAATGATAATGATATTAATACTACTACCAATAATAATAATAATGATAATGATATTGATACTGATGATAATAATAATATTAATAATAATGATAATAATAATGATAATAATAATAATATTAATAATAATAATAATAATAACAATAGTAATAATATATCTAATAAGATGATAACGATGGTGATGATAATGATGATGATAATAAAACAATAAAACAATATATCATGGAATAGTTACACAAATGAGAGGCAAGTTAGTATAATTGCTAACAAAACTGACAAATTCGATAAAAAATGGATACATTTTGAGAGGATTTTGATCGTTTAGTATTATTATATTGAATTTCCCAAATCATTTTCAATCATGATGTTGCATTGTTGTTTTTTTTTTTTAATCTATGTTCTGTATATACAGTATTATTATTATTATTATATTATTATTATCAATGTGCTACGCTTTCAGTAACCACTTCTCATGGTTGATATTCATTATGTATATCTTATTCTGAAGTATTATATGATATTCATTTGTATTGTATTCAAATATGTTATTCAGAGATTGATTTTCAATAAAATGGCCTGTCGGAGGGTCCAAAAAATAGAGAAAAAAAATGATAATAAGTGACATCGTTTTTAAATGGTAGAATAGCACCCTTTAACATGCATTCTCTATATAGTGTTGAATCGTATGGCCTATAGGAGCCGGTGGTACTGTACCGTGTGAGTCAAAAAAAAGTTTACACCTAGAAAATTGCAAATTATTTTAAAAATGATCTATGAACAGTAAATATTATACATCTTATGAAAGAGTGTTTTATCCCAAATCATTTGGTATCATTTTGTGTGGTATGTGTTCACGCTTGGATGAACAGGAGGCATTGTTTGCGAGAGTGCAAAAATGGACTTGCGCCTAAGTGATGCCTACAGCATCTTTTATGTACAGTTGGGATTAGCGGAGTGAGAGAATGAATTGAATGTATCAAATGAAATGCATTGCATATGCTTTTTGCAGAAGCAAAGTCACACACGCACACACACCCGCGCACAAATGTTTGTTGATATTTGATATTCAATATTTGATATATGTGGCATGATTAATGTTGCTAGAGATGTTATCTGGATCTGCAAAAACCGATTTAATACCCAAATCCCAATTGTTTTTTTTAACATTAGATAAGCAACTTTGGCGCAAGTCGATTTTTGTACTCTCGCAAACAATACCTCCTGTTCATCCAAGCGTGAAAACATACCACACATAAATGATACCAAATGATTTGGGATAAAACACTCTTTCATAAGATGTATAATAATTTACTGTTCATAGATGATTTTTAAAATAATTAGCAATTTTCTAGGTGTAAACTTTTTTTTTGACTCACACTGTAGTGTGTCTTAATGCCCAGCGCATAGGATACGACCCTCCTGCGATCCTAATTTCGAAGAAATAGTAACCATAATGATTATATATGGAAATGTAAACAAACATCGTCTTCGTGATTTAGGTTTTTAAAAATGATAATAATACTAATAACCATAATTTTAGTGCATTTAAGCCTTCTATTAAAAATAAAATCCGAATCGGCATCAAATCGGAGACAATCGCACGTCTACGGGTCTGACGCCACTACGATTTGGAGGCGATTTAGCTCGTCCTCCTCCAAGATATTTTGAAATCAATTGAAAGTTAGAATGTATTAATCATGTGGCTACTGAGATCCTCGATCATTAAGATTTGATAGAAGTTTGAATCTTCACATCAGATGCTATTGCAAATTCTTCCAAAATCGGATCGTAGTCAGATCGTGTAGTGTGCTGTCAGCGAATTTGGGAGTGAAAAGGCACCCCTCTGCACCTCCAGTGCAAAAGTGGCCCAAGGTTCTTGGCTGGATATTTTAAATGGTGATCACATCAATATTCAGTCTGCAGTGCCTTCTATATATAGTATTCAGTGGCGAATAATATACAGATCCGATTGTATTTTCTGTCACTGTTTAGATAGAGCGAATAATTCAATTTGGATAATCCTCCGTCAAGGCAATAAACAAATAATAATTAAAACAATTGAAATATTAAAATCCTTGACAGTAATTCATATAATATATGCGTAAATAAAACACTTTAAAAAAGGTTTAATAATATCATTTAATGCCACATTCTATTTTCTTTTATTTTGAAGCAAAACTTCTTTACTCTGCAAGCCAAAGGTATACACTTTTAGAGTCGGTTCAAACAATTTAACTGAAGACACTGATGTCACTCAAGTACGTCAGGCCTCTAGAATCCTGGTCCATCCCAAATACAACTTTAAAGATGGAAATAATTACGATAATGACATCGCTTTGTTTAAGATGAAAAAACCGTTTATCCTCAGCGAAGATTTCAAAGTGAATACTATTTGTCTTCCTACTGGAGACATGGATGACCAGTTCGTCGTCGGGCAGAATGCAACAGTCACTGGATGGGGAACACTACAAAGTGGTGGTGAGGTCAATTTTGGGCCATTATGGGGAGAAATATTGGTCTTCAGTTTTATTGTTTGATTTGTTGATAATAAATACTTTTTGACTTCATATCCAGTGACGTGGCATCATTTTGTTTGCCTTTTTAATCTATTGTTCCACATTCCACATATCAATAATAATATTGTCTCATACATAAGACTTAACATAAGAATGCATAATAAAGATCGATAGACATGTAACATAGAGAAATAATAATGTGTAATAAGATCGAAGTTAATGATCTGTAGGTTTTTTTGAGTGGCGGTTGATGGTGGAACATTAGGTAACGAGAAAAAAGGTGATTTTTAATTGCCATCATCCGGTATCAGTGGTGTATCCAGCTTAAAGATGAGTTGGCTTGAGTCCCCCGTAAAGACCTGGATAAAAAGAAAAGAAAACTTTCAGAGGGTGACCGGCTTGCAGGGCTTCCAAAATATCCCCCGGTGTATCCTTAATTTTATTCATCATTGTATACCCGAAATAATTACTGTATATGCTTAGGGGTTTATTTTTCGCGAGAGGGGGTGATACCTTTTGTCCGAGAATCAACTTTCCAGATTCATAATTTTGCGAGAATTAAACGTTATTTATGTGATCATAATACACTAGATAAGCTATAACATTTACATATTCAGTCTCTTCGTTCTCGGAGGCCAGGGAAGGGGGGGGGGGCTACCTCTACCCCAGTTCGTTTAAGCAAATAATTATGTATTCCTAATTAGTTTTTCTTTTCTTTAATAGAGGCCGAAAACCCTGACACGTTATATGAGGCAATTGTCCCCATCTACAACTGGACAAAGTGCAATCAGTCCCTAGCAGCGATAGGCGGCATCTTATTTACAGATAACATGATGTGTGCAGGATTCGAAGAGGGCGGTGTTGATTCTTGCCAGGTAATAATCATTCTAAGAATGTCCAAAAATGAATTTCGATGAAAATCTACAATTTTGAATTACAACGTGCGTCCTTTTCTGTTAGAATTAACCGTTTTCCCATCGATTTAAGTCCACTCAATGCATTCGCAAGAGAAGAGCAATTAAAAAATGCGTATAACCGTCCCTCCCGTTTTGAGTTTAATCCTTAGTTTGATCCTTGATCTAAAGATAATCTAATCCACAGGTACATAGAAGAACAAACACACATACAAACAAAGTTTGTTTGATTTTGTTTCTGCGTTCAAAAAGATACAAATTCAAACTCAAATTACAAAAATTCGAACAATAACAAGTACAATGAATAACATGTTTACAAAAGTAATTAAATAGAAAGTCATGTACAATTATATCATACAATAAACATGTAGTACGAACTACGAAGCATACAAATAAAATAAGAAATATATAGTAAATATTTTCCAATAAATTAGAGAGGTAATTTAGAACGCAGGAGACCACCATCGTGAGCGGTCAGGCTGGAGATGGATGGCGGCCTCGTACAAAAAAAAAAGAATTGGCGACATAACTCTCTTGGGAAAACTGAGTGATCAAGTGGGTGCAGTGCAAGTGCAGGTGTGGGTGCAGAAAGCAGTTGCACGATAAAGTTATAACATAAGTCACGGTTTTATTATACTAATTTAAAGAGTGGGGAGCGTATGATTGTATTATTTGTCGCTTAAGTGTAGCTTTTAAGGAGTAGATGGTTGAACAAAACTTTATCTTGTCGGGAAAATTATTCCAAATGTCCAGACCAGAATGTCTAACAGATTTGTGTGTTATTGATAATTTGGGATTTGTAAGATGGAAGTTTCCAGATATGCGACTAGGGTACGAATGAACAGAACTATTAAACCTAAACATGTTATCAAAGGATGGTGGAAGTTGATTATTAATGTACTTAAACATAATGACTGCTACTTGAATAGTGTTCAAATCGAAATTTTGTAGTGTTTTAAGTTTGTAAACTAAAGGATCAGTGTGAGCTAAGAAATGCGATCCTGTACAAATACGTATGGCTTTCTTTTGCAGTTTAAAAATTTAAAAATGTTGTCGAACCACAATTTGCCCATACAATATTACAATATGTCATATACGGGAGAACTAGTAAATAACTAAGTAAGTAAGTAAGTAAGTAACTAACTAACTAATCGCCTCAGAACCCTAGCTCACTAACTAACTATTTACTTCACTAACCAAACAACCAATAAAACCCACAAAGAAACAAAAACTGATTTGAAAAAAAAATTATTACACAATTATGTATACTTCAGACACCTCGAGTAATGCAAACACATGTACTGTACTAATATATGTCCACGGTGTATAGCTTTGCCTACATGGTTCCAACTTGATGTTGGGCCTCCATTTCTCTTGTGTATTTCCTTATTAATCCCTGTCAACACCATGATGATCTAAATGGTGTATAAATAATTTTTCCTCTAATGGTATAGCCATAATGCCCCCAATTTTCAAATTTTTATCAATCATAGATTAGAGTGCGTTGTTATTTGACGTTGTTATAGTTTTTAGTCCAAAATTAGATAAACGCATACTACTTGGAGCACAGTCTTACAGCCATGGTTAGTCCTACCCTAAGTATTCAAGCGTAGGTTCAGATCATAACGGCAAAGAAATAAGAGAATTAATTAGGATGTGGTTAGTCCTTTTTAATTCTCCTCGAATTTTCCATTTACCCTTATAGGGCGACAGTGGCGGCCCCTTAGTGGCGTATCCATCTAGTAACACCGGCCAGTATTTTCAAATTGGTGTCGTGAGCTGGGGGTATGGGTGTGGCTATTGGAATTCACCTGGAGTCTACACCAATGTCACACGTTATGAAGACTGGATGCAATCATTCTTCAACACCCCAACTCAAAAATCATGTAAGTTGAATTCGTATAGATAAATATTAAATGCTTAAAGATAAAGATGAGTTCTGGTCATGCGATTGCATTGTGAAAGAAACGGTGTGAAATTGATCAGAAAAAGTTGATCATGTAGCATATAAAGTATTGGTGTGTACTGCAAGGTTATGGATTAATCAAAATGATAAGAAATTCGGTTCAGTCTTGGTAAAGTAACAAGCACTGTACGCAGAAAGATGTATATGGAACTACACAAACATGTGGCATAAAAATCGGGCCTCATTTTTAAGCTGTTACTTGTCATATTTAGAATATGAAGGCATTTGAACAGCCATGCTTTTCAGGGAACATTTTTTCTTTGATGTTCTTCCACACTTGCATAATAACAAATTATTTTTCACCTCTCCCAAGAACTCAACCTTCTCTTTAAATAGTTTTATCACATATTACGTAATATTCACTACGTTTCATTTTTTGGGGAAACTAATGAATCAGTCGGCTGTCTAGCAGAAGGCCGTAAGGGGTATGGCATAAGTAACGGCCTTCTTGCAGAAAGCCGATTGATACATTGGTTTGCAACATTGAAACGAAATGAACTGTTCATAATTCAAAACCGGTCTGCTCAAGGGAAATACAATGTAGGACATTGTCGCTTATCCCACTTCCGTAGGGGAAATCCGATAATATGTTTCTTTCCCCCCGGTAGAATGTGACTATAATTGGGGCATCTAATTAGACTAACAGCCCGGGATACCGACAATTTCGGTCTCATTGTCTTGTGGGCTGCATGGCCGAGTAATAACATTACATCTTTCATAGGAAATGTTGGGAAAGTAATTATGACGCCTTAGCTCAGAAAGCTGTATATCTCACGTGACAACATTTTACTTAAGTATTATTTGTGGTTGTTGACATACTTGTGTGCGGACATAATTATATGTAGCTTATTGACACATTTTGACCAACTGACCAATAACCAAAATAGATTTACTAATAACTCCTTTCCATCCACGATATTTCAGATGTAGCATGCGCTTGTGCTGAAACCCAAGAGATGCCTCCAGACGAGATGCCTCCTTCGACGATAGCAGCTATCTCAGTATTATCTGGAATGCTCGCCATTTTCATCTGCATCAGTGTAGCTCTCGGAATTTATTTGTGCAGACAGAATAAAAAAGGTTCAGAGAATGTAGACACTAAACAGCTTCAAGATGATTTTTAAAAGTTCCCTTTCGAATGAAAAGGATTATTTGCTTGAATATGACGCAGTTTTCCATGATGATTGAGGTATTCCGGCATCTGGCTATGATGTTGCCGAAAAATTCGATTGAAAATGTAAATGGAAATATAGAGTCTGTATTAATGAGTGAATATTGGTATAACTTCATTAAGACAATTGCCTCCGGTGGTCAGATTCATTTGAAAAGTGTTTTTTCATATATATGGGTGAAGCTGGGAAGTCGATTCTGCAGAAGACTTGCAGAAGAACAGCCTTTGGCTGAAGTTGGTGCCGTGCAAAAATAAAATAAACTGAACTGATCGTTATGATTTATGTCTATATTTACGATGATTTTAGGTTATAGCCACCATAGAGTGGTGAAGTGTGACGTCATCAAAAATCTATTTTTGGAATTTCTCATTTTTTTCTTCATTTTCCGAAAGAGCACCAAAAATAATGTCCAAATGTCGAAAACCCATTGAATATGTTAAAGATACTATGTCCCTTTTGCAGCCAACATCAAATTCTGTAGAACTTTGCAGGAATTATGAATATGTCATGTATGTCCTATCTGTGAAATTTAAACGTTAGCAGTGTCCTAATATTCAAATTATGCAAGGAAACCCGTTTACTTGCTAGACTTCACTGTCAGACACTATTGAGTGACTGACTGGCTTTTTTCATCTTTGGTAATAACATACATAAAATGAGCTGTAAAGGGTACATGAGCATTTGTCTACATCAATAACCCACTTCTTGTAATGGCCAAAATTAAACTGATTGAATCTTTGCGCAGCATAAAACGTACGACCATTCGGTACAATGGTCTGAAAAATCAGACTATTACTTACTGGCTCTATAGCTCCTAAGTCGATTCGACAACTAATAGTCGTTATTTTCCCACTTAAACACATTTTCAAGCCCCCCTTTTTTAAGGGAAGTTCTAAATTAGTATTATCTTTCAAATGCCGTTGGAATTTAACCTTTTAATTTTTTTGGCCTGCAAATGGGACATAGTACCTTTAAGTATTGGCTGAGATATGACCATCTGAATAAAAAGATTGCCTATGGGAACTCAGTGTTATATTGCTCTGGCTCCTAATGTTATGAGCCAGAGCAATATAACACTGAGTTCCCATAGGCAATCTTTTTATTCAGATGGTCATATCTCGGCAATTACTTAACATATTCAATTGGTTTTCGACATTTGGACACTCTTATGGGTGCTCTTTCGGAAAATGAAGAAAAAAATGAGAAATTCCAAAAATAGATTTTTATGACGTCACAGCTTCGGTACTCTATTGCTATGTTGGTAGTACTTTGTCGTATATTTAAATATCACTTGCATAAATATTAATTTAACTGGCCTATAATCAATTGGACCGGTGACAAACACAATACCTGTAATCTGTTCCACCGTTCGGTCGTTTTTTAAATATCCGTATGGCCTATATTTGCTTTAGAAATACATGTGTGTATGAACATATAGTTCGCGCGTGACCTTAGTTCGCTATCTCAAAAAATCGGTAATATTTCGAAAATCTGATACCATCAATGGAAAGAGGAAACTAATTTTACCTAGAGACGAAATTTCTATGGAATTGGGTGTGAAATTATGAAAATATTGACAAAAGATCGGCAAATATTGTAGTCTTTTGCGTCCGTTCCGAAAAAAATATGAAATTATCGACAAGGGTCTGGAAATCTTTATTTTAAGGGTAGATGTCATCAACATTGTAAGTTAAAAGTGGTACAAACTGATCGAATGATATTTTGCCTTGAACCAATTTGTAGTAAAAAACTTTGCAGTCCATTTGAAAGTAATTGAACTAAATAAATTTGTGTAGAATAAGAGAAATCATGGATCGAATATTCATTTCCTAATATTTTAGAAAATCTTCGCGAACTTTGGTCACCCCATTATAAAAACAAATGATCCCCTTTTTTTCTCTTTGGTTTGCCCCCGCTCTCCACCTATTTTTTGTTTCTCTCTCTCTCTCTCTCTCATTCTTATTTTCACAGTATAATTAAGCAAAGGATGCGATAGTGATGCTTATATCAATGAGAAAGTGAATAAATTTAATACATCAGGAAATAAAGTGTGCTTCTTTATAGACGGTTTACATGATTCGAATTTTGTATTGTGTGTGTGTGTATTGGGTTTTTACAGACGTGTATCAATCAGATATGATTATTTACGTCTGGGGACCGACCTTTAACGTCACCATCCGAAAGACGTGACTCAGTTTCGAACCTGCGTCCTCGGCTGAATCAGTTTGTAACTTCCACTGTTAGCTGGATTACAGGCGCACGCCACAACGCCTAGTATCCAAAGAATATTCGCTTGACGTACTCGTTTCGCTTATGTGACATTTTCTACATGATATTTATGTATTTAGGTTAGATGATTTTTTACGGTTAAAAAACTCATGATTCGGGTAATTTATATTATGTCTGGATTTGATTAATGTTTTAATCTCAAATAGCAAGAATCTTGCAACACGATTGGTCTGAATGAGGTCACATGACAAATGATGGATTACATATCTTGATGGTCGTAGTGATAGTAAATATTATATTTTGATCAATGAAATCCTGTTCAGTGATTGGTCAACATAGCATCATGTGACCAAACATAACATTGCCATGATGTTACCGATAAGAAAAATGTGATATACAGTGACGTCATCCATGGTATAGTACACTATACCATGGCACTATACCATGGATGACGTCATAGATATGCGATCGATCAAGATCAATGCGATATCGGTGTCGGCCCGGTCGCGGTACGGTCGTCTGCGCTGTTCTCACTGCTCTCTACTCGGCTCGTTCAGTGACAGTATATATACATTATTCATTATTCTTATTTTTATGAAGGTTGGTTTGAAAAATATAAAGCAAATATACCATGCACTATTTCAAGCCACTAGAGAAATTATGGATTCCTCGGCGACAGAAATAGCACTATTTTCTTCGGGGCTACGCCCATCAGAAAATAGTGCTATTCCTGCCACCTCGATCCATAATTTCAACTAGAGCCTCTCAGTGCATGGTATACTTGTTTACTATCGTATTATGTGAGTCGTTTTTAATCGTTGCTGCCGCATAGAAATACACGCTAGGAGCTAATGGACCATGGTTTGCGAAATAAACGTAGACGAATAATAATAATAATAACAACGTCTCTTATAAAGCGCTTACCACCGAAGTCTCTAAGCGCTATAACACACAGAATAGACTGATAAACAATTACATATTAAACAAAACATAAAAGTGCAAATAAACCTACAAATAAGCGCGTTTCTGCAGCAACTTTGGCAGAAGCAGCTCGCTACCTGTATAGTTAAATACAATGTAAGTTTAGTGTTGGCTTTTGTTTTCATAATTCCTCTTCTCGTGGAGAAGTATTGTCGATGTTGGATATAAAGAAATTAATCAACTCCTTTACTGCGGCGTGTGGGCAAACTATCATCGCCTCCGTGATCTCGGGGCTATACTATCTTCCCTCGCCTTCTGATAGTAATTTTGTCCCATCGCTAGATTAGTTGGTAATAATTTGCTTAATATCTTTCAAGAAATGCATTTGTGTGGGAATGATAAAGATGTACACAATTGAAAGGGAAAAAAAAGGGGGAAAAAGCGAAAGATAATAATAAAGACATTCTTATATATATACTGTTAAAGATACTATGTCCCTTTTGCAGCCAACATCAAATTCTGTAGAACTTTGCAGGAATTATGAATATGTCATTTATGTCCTATCTGTGAAATTTAAACGTTAGCAGTGTCCTAATATTCAAATTATGCAAGGAAACCCGTTTACTTCTAGACTTCACTGTCAGACACTATTGAGTGACTGACTGCCATCTTTTTCTTTGGTAATAACATACATAAAATGAGCTGTAAAGGTACATGAGCATTTGTCTACATCAATAACCCACTTCTTGTAATGGCCAAAATTAAACTGATTGAATCTTTGCGCAGCACAAAACGTACGACCATTCGGTACAATGGTCTGAAAATCAGACTATTACTTAGGTGATTGCAATCACTTAAGTCGATTCGACAACTAATAGTCGTTATTTTCCCACTAAAGCCATTTTCAAGCCCGTTCAAGTTCTAAATTAGTATTGTCTTTCAAATGCCGTTGGAATTTAACCTTTTCATTTTTTGGCCTGCAAATGGGACATAATACCTTTAAAGACATATTTTATGAAAGCTATATCATTTCCTTCGTCATAATGTAGGAATACATTTGAAATAACGAACTTATGTATCTGTGATTGTATTCTTCACAAGCAAATCGATGGAGAAATTATTCGTTTTTACTCTCGTCCTGAAACCGACGTTTTGTTTGCAAATCAGAAGTTGAATTACGTCTTTATATAAAAAAAAGAATCATATATAACATAGTTGAGTTTGTTTTAGATTGAAAAAAGGAAGAAGGAAAAGAAGAAAACTTGTATAAATCAAAGACACCTACAATGTGAATAAGGATGGCTAATCAAATAAAACCGAAATTGTATTATTTGTATCTTTTCTTATTCCTGAGATGACTTATAAAGCCGAAATCATGCCTTAAAAGAACATCAAAATGATTTCATCCCATGTAATCTCTCCATGGGGCACAACTATTTCATCTTTACATTTCCTTAATTCTATCTTTCATTTTCTTCAATTCTATGGAATCCGAAATGGTATCTTACCCCTAATTGCTATGTAACGGCCAAAATCCGAAACGCATGTAAAGCCGTATCATGAGTTACATCATCAGCGCGGTCAAACTTCAAGGCGATATAAACATTTGTTCTTTACTATAATCGCAGCTCTGGCGGTAGTAAAATGAACATAATCATACCATCATACTCATTAACCAATGGAAACATTATAGTCTTCCAGGTTACAGAAGAAAAAGAAGAATTTGCATACACGTGCTAACTCTTCAGCTCAGTCGCGGATGTCACTACAGTTTTGATATTCGGTTTCTCACATTATCGATATACGACACAATCTTGATAATACAGACTAAAACAATGGCGCCAGTTTCTTTGATGCTCGTGGTTCTGATGATTGCTACATCATTAGCAGCTGATTGGCAAGGTGAGTGTAAGCTGCATAGATTCAGTTTATGGCAATTCTTAAAATAAAATTTGGAAAATACATGTAGATCCATTTTTGAAAATAAAATTGTCTTATCATTTTTGTTATTCTACTAAAGTGAAAAGTTTAAAGTCTAAAGTAAGTAAAACAAATCTTAACATGACTAAATAAAGATAACTGAACACATAACACATCAATGTCCACTGCAATGGGCATTATAGGAAAGAGAGAGGGGAGAGAGAAAGAGAGGGAGAGGGGGAGAAAGGGAGAGAGAGAGAAAGAGAAAAGAAAGAGAAAGAGAAGAGAGATAGAGGAGAGAGGGCGAGGAGAGATAGAGAGAGGGAGAGGGGAGAAAGAGAGAGAGAGGGAGAGAGAGAGAGAGGGAGAGAGGGAGAGCGATGACTAGAGAGAGAAAGAGAGGGAACAGGAGAGTGATGTGAGAGGAAAGGAGAAAGCATTGAGGGAGAAAAAGAGGCAGAGAATGAGAATGAGAAAGAGAGGGAGAGAGGGGGTAAAACATAAATTTAGGCCGAAAGCGTTGCCGACTATACATGGCACTCTTCATAATCATACTATTTTTTGCAATTTTTGCATTTTTGTTCCTATAATTAGCAAATCCTAATGATTGTGGGAAGACTTACGAAGGAATGAACACCATGATCATCGGCGGTGAACCAGCAGAGGAGTATGCGTGGCCGTGGCAGCTAGCTATGTTTAAGAATGGCGAATTCTGTTACTGTGGGGCATCTCTGATTGACCCGTGGTGGGTCATGACAGCTGCCCATTGCGTGTAAGTTAATTATGGTGGTCATGACAACCTTATGATCATAAATCTCTTTATTTTCTAATATGTTCATGTAATTATACATAATTTTTGTTAAATACATGTTTATAGTTTTTGCATAATCTTTAAAAATTGTTATGAAGTTCCATTTAGAGAAGTATGCGAATGGTCTCCTCCTGTCTTTTCTTTATATTTATAAATGTGACTGCCTGTCTCTATCTGTCTGTTGGTATGCCTGCCTCCCCCATCTTCATCTTCATCCCCTGGCATACTGATCCCATCTACCTCCTTCCTTTCATTTTAAAGTGTCGTCTGTTGCTTAATTAGTTGATTCACAAAAATGTCTTGGACTTGTTAGAGCGTAAGTTAATTGGTTCATAATACTCAACCGAAATCGGCTCATCGTTTGAAACATTTCAAATCTATGACCAGAATCATCAATTCAGTATATTCAGACAAAGACTCAAAATTCAACCCTTTGTAGTGAATGATTATTATAAATTATCTTTTGCAGTGATAGGTGTTACCTGTGCAAGCCTGAAGCATACGAGTTCAGAGTCGGATCGACTAGTCTCACTAAAGACACTGACGTCACGCAGAAACTTCAGGTTTCGAAAATCATCGTCCATCCCGACTTCGATTTCGAAGATTATTACAATTACGACAACGACATCGCTCTGTTTAAGATGAGGGAACCGTTCACACTTACCGATGATTACCGAGTGAATACGATTTGTCTTCCTACCGGGGATATGGATGAGGAGTTCGCGATAGGGCAGGATGCAATAGTTACTGGGTGGGGGACGCTGGTTTGGGATGGAGGTAAGAAAATTATGCACGTCTATGTTAATAGTGTCTTTAACTTGGTTTATTTATAATTGCTTATGGGTTGTGAGGCATAATGCTCCTGCGAAAATAATTATTACAGTCAATTCCCTTTACTAATCGAGCTAACCCTGGATCAAACCTAAACCTAAACCCAAAATCCCATTCCAACCTAACTCTAACCCAACATCTTTGACGAAATAATACTTAGAGCAATTGTCCCCCGAAGAAAACGTGGGATATATTCATCAATGTATGACTTAGACGCTTGCCTACCATTGCGCCAGTCACCAGTGGCGTATCAGCAAGGTGATGAAGCCCCACCACTTCCCCGTTGGAAGGTCCGGAGGAAGAAACAAAGAAAGAAAAAAAAAACTTGCAGTGTGCCTCACGGTGGCACGCGAGGCTGCCCATACTATCCTCCTGTTTTATTCAATATATCAAACAATGTCGTGATATTTCAATATAAGAAAATTATCTAATTAGTTTGTTTGTTTGTGTTTGTAATCAGAGGAAGAATTTCCTGACGCATTAAATGAGGTTGTTGTTCCCATCTACAACCAGACGCAATGTGATGAACTTGTCGGTGGCGTCACTGATAACATGATCTGTGCAGGACTGAAAGAGGGCGGTGTTGATGCTTGTTCGGTAATCATTTTGACTTCTGTCTTTTTGTATATAATTATGTCTGCGTTTTTGAGTAATATCTTACAATTTATCAAGGTTATTTTTCCTATTGCCTTGCGTAACTTGAAAATTATTTTGAGGGAAGGTGTTACTTTATACCATACCGTCATTGGTAATTCATTTCATTCTTGCTTCGGCATGGGCCGTCATTATCATGTAATCTACATTGGGGAAGGGACACCAACAGTTCTATGAATGAAAATTTTCGAGCACTAAAAATTCCACTCGTGGCCGTAACAAAATGTGCGCCACATAATTACATATAAATTCTCCTAATTTTGTAGTTTTATCTATCGATTTCTGCCCTATGGTAAGGTGTTCTATAGGGCATTGCTAGTCACACCTGTTAAAAGTTTATAGCAATATCACAATAAGTGTCATAGTTTCAAAGCTATTTTTGTCGTGTTTTTTCCATTCTATCATTTTGAACGTTATCTTCAAAACATGCGGCCTACATTTCGATAACGCCATGAACAAATTAACATCGTTTTCGCAGCCCCCATTTCTATTTAACATGTCTTTTTCCACCATTTTTTGTGTACAGGGTGACAGTGGTGGCCCCTTAGTGGCATATCCATGGAATAATACCGACCAGTACTATCAGGTTGGTGTCGTGAGCTGGGGGAATGGGTGTGGCGATCCGAACTCACCTGGAGTCTACACCAGGGTCACACGTTATGAGAACTGGATCCGATCGTTCTTTAACACGACAACTCAAGAATCATGTAAGTTGGACTTCATGGCGTAGCGTCCGTCGTTCAAGCCATTGTTAGGGCACCGGTATCTTGGGGGGCACTAGTTCTATTAGATAATACTAATAATACATACATACTTAGATACATTTAAAAAGTGCAGACACTATGGAAATATATTCTATTGCATGAAATGGGAATTAACAAGTCCGCTGTGTAGACGTAGGGTGTAGGAGGAGGTTACATCATCTAACCCTATAACCCCATTTCTCCTCTTCCCCCCTCTCTCTCTCTATCTCCTTCCCATCTCTCCTCTCTTTTCTCTCCCTCTCTCTCTCTCTCTCTCTCTCCCTCCCACCTCTCCTCTTCTTCTCTTCCCCTCTCTTCATCTTTCCCCCTTTCTCTGTCTCCCCCTCTCTCGCACTCTCGCTCTACCCCCTCTCTCTATTCCTCCGTCTTTCTCTCTCTTCCATCTATCTCTGTTTCTCTTGTGTGAATGTAATCAATAATTGAATGAATAATTCTTTTTTTTCTTCATTTTCTATATCATTTCAGATGTACCATGTGTTTGTGAACAGGGAGAAGAGGAAATGTCCTCTACGATCATAGCTGTCATTTCTGTGCTATCAGTCTTGCTGGCCATTTTCCTAGGCACCAGTCTTGGTCTTGGATTTTATTTATACAGACAAAACAAAAAGGGTAAGAGGAAATCTCAATCAATTGCAACATCTTTTAATCAAACAAAAAACACTTCCTAATTGACTAATCTTGCTTTATTCAATATATCAAAGTTATTTCTTTGTCTGCTATCTTTAGAGCAATGTTTATATTGTCATATCTAGAATTTTAGTTATATTGGTGAAAAATAGAATGTGCGTGGATTCACCAATGTACAAATTATGACTCCATGTAAAGAATTCATTAGTTAGATTTCATGGGTCATTTTGTCAATCATAGACATGTTACCAAGCATGAATTATGTAATATCACAACAACAACGAATATATATAAATAAACGAAAACACTACCCCTTTTATAATGAAAAGGACTGATCGATGTTTCTCTTTCTCTCTCCCTCTCATTGTTTTCAGAAGCCAGCAGATAGATGGCGTCATTATTTGGAACCGAATTGAACGCCCAAAACATCCGAAGCGTGTAATTGTCCATGAGGTATTATAGTGCCCCGGGTAGTCGTCAAACTCGTCATATTTTGTACACACAATTTGTGATAGTAATATAGAAAAGTGGATAAATAAATATTCTTAAGAATAAAATACGTGTTATTCCTAATTGTATATTATTCTAACAATGCCAAATCTGGTCCTACGTGTTATCAGCGTCTGTGATATGGTGTACTATTGAAACCCTAAAAAAATTGCGCATCAAAATGTTCAGGTAGTGCTTCAAAAAAGTAAAAATCTTTGAGTGACCGGTTTTACCATACTCATTTCCCCCACTAGACTGTAGTGTTATGAAAACCGTTGGGAAAACGGTTTTTGAAATTTCGAATTCCAATCATAAATATCTTGATAATCAGACGGGCGATCGGCTTGTAAACGTCATGGGGTTCCTGACTGGCCTAAAGGTTTATAATTATGATTGCAGCATGAGCTAAATCCAGGATTTTGTTTAGAATCTGAGACAAAGATTCCCAATCCCTTTAAGACATTGTTCTTATTTTAGTCGGATGTAAAACCAAATAAACATTATTGTCATGTTCCCTTTAATATTTTATCTATGATTAATCATAATTATCAACGTTGGCAACACCCTCTTAGTGTTGAATTAAAACACGTAACAATCTACTCGAATAAAACACATTATATTCCGCATGTCACGTTTGTTTGTTTAGCTATTATCATTAACAAGTCGTTGACACAGTTTGCTACTAGACATCATAATGGTAAATGACAAATCTTATCTGCAAAAGGGAGTAACGTCATTTAATGAATGATAAAGGTCAATAGTCCATTTACATAATGTAATAAAATTAAATACGTCTTTGTTACATACTTCGTTTGACACGTTATGGTATTCCAGCTGTCAGCGTGGATATAATGCAAATTGCGTACATCACGTGTTGTAGGGCAAACCGTAATGTTTACCCGACCTAGCAACAACAGATGTATGCAATTTGAATTCTGACGATAAACTTACAATAGTATATTACAGGTGAATACATAAGCTCATCGCTAGGTAAACATGTATACATTTTAATACGTTTTGAAAATGATCTATTTGCAATATACTAGTTTCGTAATGTAATCAAATGTAATAAATCTTTGTTAAGTGCCATGTTACAAATCATTTCATTCACCTGTTACAAATAATCGTGTTTCAATAGTCAGAATGCAAATTGCATACATTAATTGTTGCTTAATAGGACAAATATTATGGCTTGTTCTACCTAACAACACGGAAAATATGCAGATCGCATTCTGACTATTGCAATTCAATTATTCGTAACATGTGAATGGAACAATTTGTAACGGGTAACTTAACAAAGATGTTTTCATTACATTTGATTACATTACGAAAATGGCCTATTTACAGGTTGCGATCTAGACAAAAAGTCTCAAGTTTATTTTATTATTACATCGTACGATCATTTAAAGATACTATGTCCTTTTTGCAGCCAACATCAAATTCTGTAGAACTTTGCAGGAATTATGAATATTTCATGTATATTCTATCTGGGAAATTTAAACGCTAGCAGTGTCCTAATATTCAAATTATGCAAGGAAACCCGTTTACCTGCTAGACTTCACTGTCGGACACTATTGAGTGACTGACTGGCCTTTTTTCATCTTTGGTAATAACATACATAAAATGAGCTGTAAAGGGTACATGACCATTTGTCTACATCAATAACCCACTTCTTGTAATGGCCAAAATTAAACTGATTGAATCTTTGCGCAGCATAAAACGTACGACCATTCGGTACAATGGTCTGAAAAATCAGACTATTACTTACTGACTTGGTAGCACTTAAGTCGATTCGACAACTAATAGTCGTTATTTTCCCACTTCAAGACATTTTCAAGCCCCCCTTTTTTTAGGGAAGTTCTAAATTAGTATTGTCTTTCAAATGCCATTGGAATTTAACTTTTTCATTTTTGGGGCCTGCAAATGGGACATAGTACCTTTAACAAAGATTTATGCATTAAATTTTATTACAATACGAAAATGGCCTATTTGCAGGTTGCGGTCTAGACAAAAATCCCCAAATGTATTGATGTCATTAGTACATCTGAGGATCATTCAAAACCTTGTCATTTCTTACGTTTCCGATATACTTACGCAACCATTTATCTTGATGATAAATCGGAATTTCGCTCTCGCATACATCAACCCACTCCAGATGTGATTAAAATGGACTTACTGCCTTCTGGTAGCAAGCTAATCCATGACGGTGGTAGTTAGTTCCAAAGGTGGACAAGATTAAGATATGACCTTATGAACCTGCCTGCATCCTCGTGATATGGAATATTCCACAGCTAATGACGAATATCATTGTTTTCTTACCTTCTCGCACTGATCTGTGCAAGCATATGGGTTTCTTCGTGGTCTTACAGTCCATATGTGCAGCATACCCCATGCAATGATTTCTGAGCCCTTTAACCTAAAACAAAAATCGACTTACAATCAAATTCGTTTAAAAATTCTGTTTTATTCACAATCTTACTGGAATGGATTGTATCTTACCATGGAGTGTATCTATCTGTATTTTACTATCTATTGTTAAGTGACGATTGATTGAATTAGATACTATTAATTTAGGGGAAATACGATTAATTGAACATTTTACTTTTGATGAAGACGTCAGCTCAAGCTATTTAAGACCCCTTTTTGCCATGTATGATTTTATGTGACCACACATATTAATAATCATATATTTATGATAACGTATATGGAAATCAAATGAACATCAAATAAAGTCAAGTTGCGACTTGTTATGTCATAGGGCCCTGAACAGATTTCACTGAAAATGTGTATATGCCAGTGTAACCACTGTTTTACAAAGGTATGAAACAGGAAATCTCATTCCCAATTTGTTCCTTCCTCTTCAAAAGGGGGTCATTACCCGCGGCTGCTATGATATAAGTAACGATCAATGTCCGAAGAATGTCTAGTTATTCAAACTTCAAGGCAACTCAATTGTCCTTCCTGCTTTGCTTGTATCGCTCGAAGATAATATAATGCTCATTATCATACACACTACTAAACGGAACTTAAAGCATCCTACCCCCAAAAAACGAGTACAGAAAGGAGGAACTGTAAAATGGAGAAGAAAAAAAAAAGAATGAAGAAAAATTCAGTAAGACAGTCAAGAATATAACCATCACAAGATGTCATAAAGAAGAAAGGGAGAATTGAGGCATAAAAGAGAGAAGAGAAATAACAGGAACAGAAAGCAAAAGAGGAAGATGAAAAGAAAGAAAAGAGAAGGTGAAAAAAAAGAGGAGGAAAGGAAATAGAAAAAGAAAGAAAAAATGAAAGGGAATGGAAAGGTAAAGAGAAAGAGAAAGAGAGAGAGAGAGAGAATGAGAGAGAGAGAGAGAGAATGAGAAAGAGAGAAATAAGATTAAAGATTGAGACTACGACTTTAATTCATCATCTGTGATCCCATGGTAATAAGAAATCTACAAAAAAGGATTTACATTTCCTTCGTTTCTGATAAAGCATGCACGTAAAGCCAGACAATGGGTTCATAAACCTAGATATGTACGTTGTAAAAAGTATATAAAGCATTTACGCAATTTGAGGTCACTATTCTTGGTCTGACCAGGGCAGAAGATTTCGGCGATCAAAATTAAAGTAAATTCTGTATAGAGACAGAGAGAAGGAAAACGAACGGGACAAAGAGTTTTTTTGTGTTAATAGAGAGTGAAGATCACTTTTGAGCACTCCTATGTTACAATATGAATCATGATATTATTTCTGCATCAACAAAAGTAGACCCTCTTGGTAATAAGTGTAGTATATTATTTTAAAAACATAATGAAACAATAACAAAGTGATCACGTGTTTTATACTGACCAACAGTGACCACGACTTGGTGCACATTACACATTTTCATTTGCACCCCGAACATTGAGATTGAAGCTTACAACAACAACAACAACAAAATGTAAACACATTTTGATTTAAGAATATCTTACATTGCTTAGAAATAGGCACGAGGAATATAACTTCAGTTAGGTAATATATTTTAACCGCTACTCAAGTGCATCGCTCCATGGGCGTGCAGGCTTCATGGTATTAAATAAGTTAAGTAAATAATTACCATGAGTTAGCATGGGAGCTAGTACAGCTGTATACAGTCTTGTGAAAAACGCCTTATGATAAAGGTTAAGATAAGGGCCATGATGGCGGATAATGAAAATTCCTTGCTTTAGCCTAATGACAGCCTAATAAATGAATATAACTGTTATTAAATTATCAAAAATAATAATGAAAACCCACATGTAATAGTACTCTGATGAAATTTGCGCAAGCAAAGTTGTCGAAAGAAATAACACGACGATCGCAAAGACTTTCTAAATATCAACTGAAGTCCCTTTCCATCACCTTATAAAGGCTCATAGAAGTGGGTTCTCATGGGGAATTTGACACCATTCGGGTGTATACCCGACAAAAGGTGTTGCCAGTCACCAAGAGTGGACTTCACGTTTACGACCGACAGGTCTTGTGAATAAATGCACTGTTCCCTCCCGTGTTCCCTGAGCTTAACGCCGTATTAGACATTCTCATCATAATACAATTCCCCTCACCCTCGAGACTTTTAAATATCACTTAAAACGTAAACTTCTTCTTCAGTATGAAAATGCTTAAGAAGGTCATCATGATAAAGACTACCGCTATTATCATCACTTGTTGGTTGGCTGCACTACACACCCGTTTCTGTTCTTTTGTTTTGTTTTTTGTTTTATATATTATGTAATAAACGTATTATGTGAAGGGAACCTTAATTACAAGCATTATGCTTCTAAGGTTTCCTCCTCATTACTGTAGATTATTGTTAGTATCATTTGTACTTAATGACTTGCATAAAAATCGTTTTACTCTTGTTATACCACCTATCTATCGAATATATTTACATGTTTTGTTACCTTGTATATGCGTTACTTTGTAAATTCGTTTCATATGCAGTTAATGTGGAAATAAAACCTAAATAAAAAAAAAATATTAAAAAAATATGAAGGCAAGCTGGAGTATTTTCTGGTGGGACGACGGGTTCGCTGCCTGAGAGACACGTGCACACATTATTGGTACATGTAGTTCAACCAAATCTGGTGTCGGCGGATTATGATGCAATACACATGGACAATGACCTCTATGTGATTTGAAAATGTCCGGACATTACAATTTTATCCGAACATGACTTCTATCGGTCTTCTGGCAATACAAAAGGGCATAGAAATGACCCTTGAGTTGGTTTCTTGAAAGTCTCTACGATGCTGTTAAATAAAAAAGAAATTGAGAAAAGGTAGACTTTTTAAATGGAATTATCTTCTCTCATGATCTGCTTGTCACTCTGAGTATCAGAACGACGAAGATGCACCTGAGTAAAGGGAACGTAGATATATATAGATCTTTGCGAACATTTTTGTCTAGAGATTATGTAGCTGTGTTGAATTACTTTGAAGGCTGATTATTCCTTTATATACAAACATTTTAGTCTAGATCCTGTCTCATCACATTCAAACTACACCGTAGAATCAGGCCTGGCAGACTGGGAGGGAAATTCGGATTCGGAATTTTGATGCGATTGGGGAAAACTCCCTGCTACCCCCATGATCAGTCCTCCCCGGCGGGGGCGGACTCAATTTAATTAATGATTTAGAATACAATACGCAAGAAGATCACTTAATTCACCTGTTCTGACTTTGTCAACAAGTATTCAATGCTTAATGGGGCTCATACAAGAAGATGACAATACTTTATCATTTTTTGAGATCTAATATTAGAGATGATTACACGTATTCAAACATAAGCGACCATTTTAACAGGCGTATAAACACATAATGTTACGGTATAATTTATCACCGCACTGCTTACTTTAAGATTTCAAAACACATTTCAATTCAAGACTTCAAACTTTTATATCTGAATTTGACACTATTATTGGATAGCCGGGGATGAGTATTATGCATGGCATTCACAGCGGTGATTAGACCCAGCATAGCCCCCCCCCCCACCCCCAGTTTCAAAGAGAAGAATATATTAACATTAATAAAAATGGCAATATAATCACTATGAGTAAGAAATATGGTAAATTTGGTAATAATACTCATTTCATCCTACGGTATGATTATGTATATATGCATTATACTTCTGACTAATCCTAACCATGCTAACTGTACGTATGATGTCATAATTTATCGTTCTTAATCAAAACGGTTGTAATGTAAGATATTTGAAAGGCCTGCTTTTATTTATGTGCTCAAACTTTCAAGCATAACATTTCATCGTTTAGTCTGCATGAACAAAATATCTGAATATCCTAAATACTATACACCCATCAATGATGCGAATCGTGTATCAAATCGTTCATAGTGCGTTCTTTGTTTTAACTCTAGATTAATTCCATTGTTTGTTAATTGTGTTTGCCAGTCAGCAATGGAACCTTTCGACCCTGCGATAATAGTTTATCACCCTTCTCGATCAATAATTAACCGTTTTATTTGCCTTTGGAGTAGTCCTGAAGTGATAACCCCGACGGTAACGGGGTAAAGTCTACCCCAATCCTAGCCGCCTCGGAAACATCACAAGTGGTGTAATGTTACAGCGTCATTGAGATACAATTTTTTCGTACGGCAGACAACTATAACAGGTAAGCCTCCGCCGCTCGCTCGTAATATTTCGTTGGAAAAAGATTGCTGTGATTGATACGAATGAGGTTATGATTGTATTGTGATGATGTAGTGACAGGTCATTTTGTGATGATGATGAGGATACTCATCTTTTATTTCATGGTATTTTACTTTAAGTACATGTATCGTGTGATGCTAAATCAGATATCTATGCAATATGCTACATGTATGAGACACATCTTGATCTAGATTCATGGGATCCAAGTATGTACAACTTGTACAGTGCATGCGGAAAACAACCGACCGTAGATATATTATTCACCGAATTCATGCACATGTTTTCAATATGGTGTAGGCATATTCATGTATTTTTTAACAACTCGATAATGGAAGGAGTTGAATGACTTTTAATTGGCCAGTTTGATTTGACGGTGCTAGACCTATACGGTGCTATACCTCTCAATCCTCACGAAGTAATTCTAAACCGTGGGGGAGGGGGGGGGGAGCTGATTTTTTGTTTAACCAGCTCATGCTCGAAAATTGTACCTCTCTGCCTTTTATCATTTAAATTGGAATGTAGGCCAGTTGTGATTGACACTGTATTAATTTTACTCCCTATATGAGGATCATGGCAATTTTATTGCAAAGAAAGACAATGAAATATAGAGGAAAATGAACTATATGAGTAGATTAAGAGAAGAGGAGAGATATAAGAAGAGAGAGAGTGAGAGAGAGAAAGAGAGAGAGAGAGAGAGAGAAAGAGGGAGAAAGAGAGGAGGTTAATAATGAGAATGGGAGAGAGAAAGAGGGGGGCGGTATCAAAACTGCTGAGTGCTCCGATAAGACGTCTCTCCATAAACATTAGGATCATCACCTTTGAACTTGAATAAAACAATTTTCCTATTAAGCGACACAATGGGTTGATATGCCCACTGCAGTCGTTGAAATTGTTGTAATCTGAAACGAAATATGTCCAAGTGTACCGAGAGCGTCGTACCAACATAACAAAAAAATCATTCGAGACGAGGACATCATACACAGGAGATCACAAGTTCAAGAGAGTGAAAAGAAGGGCGGTTACGGGGATGAGTATGAAAACGGGGGATGGTGTGCTGGCATAACTGGCGGTTTAGGAGCAAATACCTGGAGTGTACGGCCCCAAGGCACTTGGTATTAAATAATGATAACATCAATCATCAGAAAATTTTCTAAATCAATGTTAGAAGAAATTTCCTGTGCCCCCTTGTACATGTATACCGCCACCCATATAAGTGCCTATGACTGCCGAATTTTCCGAATTCCATGATTATAATATTTGTTTCATATTCTACCAAATAAAATAATTCCAAGCTTATCATGATTTATGAAGTATGACTATTATGATTTTTAAAAAAAGTGCTATTTGTTTTAATCCATTTTCCATTTTTGAGAATTTTGACGTTCAAATGTCACGTGCACGTAATGTAAATGATAATGGCAGTCAATGATGATGATATCTCATCATACGTTATACTCTGATGCAGGCACATCCACAAAGATAATTTTGTCACAAGTAGAGAAATGAAATGAGGATGAATGGATAAATAAAATATTGAAGACATATTGTTATCCTAAACCGTCACCTTCTCATATTACGTTACTATGTCAGCTTAATATGATATAGAACATTATATTGATTTAATTGTATGTCATATTTGTTTTCTAAATCATCCTGATTCCAATCATAATGTTAACGATGTAGTAATATGATACACAGATGTAGCATAAAATAAACAGCTAGGTTCTCTCTATTAGAAGTGAGAGGAGAATCATGTTCCTGTTTTTTTTTAATATATTTTTTTTATATACATGTAGTACTGAGTAAGAAAAGTAATA
Organism: Mesocentrotus franciscanus; assembly: GCA_037976565.1. NCBI lineage: Eukaryota > Metazoa > Echinodermata > Echinoidea > Camarodonta > Strongylocentrotidae > Mesocentrotus > Mesocentrotus franciscanus. The sequence continues at coordinate 21,964,372 of CP137673.1, forward strand.
GTTGAACACATTAATACTATTTCATTTTGTTATCACAATTCGAATCATTCCATGAGCTTTGTAAAATATTTTATTCATTTAACATGCTATGAAACCAATAGGAAACATACATTGACTTTTTAATTGCATCTGCAAATTTGTTTTGAGTTGTCTCTCTTCAATTCAGACAACTAATGGTATAATCAACCACAATGTCAAATGAATTAGAACATTAATATTTTGCTTATTCATTGTGTGAACCCGAACCAACGTGGCAAGTTGATTTAAACAATACATCACTGGTCGCCATCTTAAAGATGGTTGAGTTCTGGGAAGAGGTGAAAAATAATTTGTGAGCGTTATCATTGTTATTATGCAAGTGTGGAAGAACATCAGGTAAAAAAAATGTTCCCTGAAAAGCATGGCCATTCAAATGCCTTAATATTCTAAATATAGCATGTAACAGCATAAAAATCGGGACAGATTTTTATGCCACATGTTCGTGTAGTCCCATATACATATTTCTGTGTACAGTGCTTGTAACTTTACCAAGACTGGGCCAAATTTCTTATCATTTTGACGATTCCAAAACCTCACAGTTTACACCAATTCCTATATGCCACATAATCAACCTTAACCCTTTGCTTCCAGTAGGTTTCTTTCCCAATATAATCACGTGACCAGAACTCAACTTTATCTTTAAGTTTATAATTAGCCGCATTATATTGTGACGTAATATCAATGATTATGGCACGGGGTGCTCGGGTGTTATTTTCTTCCTCTTTAGTTTCTACGTATCACGTACTATTATGTATTATGTAACTCGTTTAGAGAATCTGGCATTGACGCGAAAGATTGAAGGGAAGAGGAGTAATAGAAGGAGAAGTGAACTAGATGTCTAGCATGAAAGAAAGAGAGATAGAGAGAGAGAGAGAGAGAGGGGGGGAGAGAGAGAGAGAGAGAGAGAGAGATATCTTTGTATAGAACACATGCCTTCTAAGTTCTATTTCATTTTTCCTAACGAGAAAGACAATTACAACATTTATATATATCTCGATCATCTTTTGTATTTTTGAGATTTGATTAAATTCGAAATTTATAAGCTTAATTTAATGCATGAATCTGACAGATAATTATATTGACAATACCGTTGAGAAATTGTAATATATGAGATCTCTTTAACGATTTTATTGCCATTATCAAAGATACTCACAAATTGTCCAAAGTTCACTCCGTATAATCACCAACAAAGTTTTCTACTTCAAGAGTATTTGCTAACTTAACTTGTTTGCTTTAGATAAAACATTTTGGTTCGTGACGTATAGACCCCATGTTTGAATACAAATGTCATTACAATAAATACAAATGTTAAATGTTTCTTTCTTTCTCTTTATTTAAGCCGCAGTGTTTTTTATCTTCATTGCGTGTTCCCCCATAATTGACTTGTGTGGCAAAGAGCAAACATGATTTAAAAGCCATCAAGATTTTAGTTATGGATGTAATTTATGCTTCATTTCAAAAGTTCGACTTTTTCACACGTTTCATGTAGCGTGCTTGAAAAAGAAGATTTTATCTTCATGACATTAAAGCTATTTATTGAGCTGTATGTTACTTTGAAACAGATAGTCATTAGTGTATAAATGGCTTTTTTCGTATAGAGTGTGGATGTGGTGTCTATTTATTATCTATTAAGCCAATTTTCTACTACTGGCATGTATTCGATTTTAATTCTTTTTGTTCTAAATGTATTTTAAATCCTTAGACGGTACTGCAGTCATACGTGATGTAACATGACAAGCTGGATGCAATTTACACTTTCTTGTCTTCATAAGAACAAAGCGTAGATGACGCTCTTAGCTTTAGAATTATAATGTAGCTGTTTCAATTCTAGTCATGTTTTTTTTTTTTCTTCTTCAGAAACAACATGATTATCAGGATACATCACATATTGTTACTAGCTTTGGTAGCTCCAATTCTAGCACAGGATAAGTGGCAAGGTAAATATATAGTTTTATTATTTCATTTCATCTTAATATGTTTTATCCAGTTCAGTAAAACAGTTTTTAAAACTGACCCTATTTGAACTGGTTTCTAGCTTATATATTTTAAATTAATTTAATTTTAAAATACTGAGTATATTGCGCACATCTATCCCAAGGGGAGGGGGTAGCTCAATACACCTTTCAAGTATTACTATTGCCCTGGCTTTAACACAGCTGTCCTAAGGCGCTGAAAGCGCTCAATCAAGGAATTACTACACCTTTGTTGAGAGAGGCAAATTAATATAGATTACTATCTTGCCAGCGGTCCTTAATGTCGGGGTAGGGACACATTCTGGTGACGTATCACCTAGACAACAACACGGCCTCCACCATCCTTTCTAACCATTTACAGCGGGAATGCACTACTTGTAGCTGCTTGCGCCCTCTATATAGCAAACAATGCCTAAGCGGTACCCGTTGGTCCACCATGGTCTCCTTTTTCTTATGTTAAATGAGAGATGAGATAACCACCTGTCAGTGACCACGCAGGGACGTCTAATCCCTCCTGGCCACACTGGTGCAGATATGCTTTAAAATGTATTTATTAATGTACTTATTTTCAAGTATTTATTTTTTCATGTTTATTTATCTGTCTATGATTTATTGATTTAGTCATTTATTCGTTCATTCATTTATTCATTCATTTATCCATGTATTTATATATTTATTTATGTATTCATTCATTCATTCATTCGTTCATTCATTCATTTATTCATCTATTTATTCATCTATCTATATATGTATATATATATTTATTCATATATTTATCTATTTAAATGTCTATTTTATTTAATTTTTTATAGATGGTGCTACATGTGGCCTTCAGTACACGGGAGCAAGTTCCATGATCGTCGGTGGTCAGATGGCCGATCAGTATGAGTACCCATGGCAAGCAGCTATGTACCGAGGCGGACGCCGGATCTGCGGCGCTTCGCTTATTGATCCATACTGGGTCATGACAGCAGCTCACTGCGTGTAAGTCCTATTCCAAGCTTGTTCTCTTTCGCGTATGGGAAGAAGGGCGCTGCGTGGGTTCAGCCAAGGAAGTATGAGGGTATGATAATAACAATTGGGTCTTATTTACCTAGGGTAGCAAAATCAGTAGGGAATACTGCTCTTCCGGCGGGCCCTGCAATGATGATTACCCCCAACAATTGCCAGGTACCCATTAACACCTGGGTGGAGAATGGCGATTATGGATTAATGTCTTGCCAAAGGACGTTAGTGCCGGGCTGGGATTTGAACCCTCAACCCTTTGATTGAGAGTCAAGTGAATGACTGATATTATAAAAATGATGAAATAAAAATGACAGGGTCGCCTGTTAAGGACATGTTGGAGGGGGTCTTGATATCTTCTTTTCATTCCCTTTCTAAATTCCCATTTCCTTTTGTTTGTTTGTATGTTTTTATTTCCGTCATATAAAAAGGATATACAATGTAAAGATAATAATAAAAAAATAAAAAATTATAAATTAATACATAATATGTAGTTTACATAAGCAAGAAAAATCACATGGCTTTAAATTGAAAAACAACAACATTAAGAACGAAAGAATGTACAACAAAATAACAAAAAACACAGAGAAACAGACGGCTGGATAGCCCATTTTCAGCTGCAGTTGCATATTGCAGTTGGTCTTCCATGGGGACCAGAAGAAAAAGAAGAAGAAGAGGTAGTGGGAAAAGAAGAAAATGGGGGAGGGGGAGACAAAACAAGAAGAACAATGGTATTTACAACAACAACAAAAAAATCCCTCTATTTCCATTGTTTCACTATTTAATGAAAGCATATTCCCCTTACCCCGAAGCTATACAACTGTAATAAATGTAAAACAACGCGGAAGTCCTGGTTAATTTTTAATTTTTAAATTGTTGTTGTTTGTATTAATGTATTTTGTATTTTTGTTTTAATTTTCCATGTGTTTGTTTATTTTGAAAGTTTTTCTTTTCATTTTTAAGTTATTATTGTGTCTTCCTCTATAATGAAAACTTTCAGAATCGGTCAGTTGTTTTCCTTGTATTATTATTCTATTCAATAAATATTTTTTTTAAAGGCTAAATAATGTACTCGAAATGAATAATACATTGTCATTAACACTGAAGATATATACAAATGCATGATTATGAATTCAATATCTACTTTAGCTGGAAATATGTTTGCTGTACGAACTTCCTCGTGCTATAAAATTGATTCAACATACAAAAGTCAGAAAATCTGAACAATGATTGATGTACAGCTGCGCAGAAAAGTGTACACATTGGTTCATAGAGAGTAACCTTTGACATTGTGAACATTAAAGCTAAACCTGACATTAAATTTAGCAGTAAAGTTATATAAACAGAAACATATGTGAATTATAACTTTAAAACAGCCTCATGCTGATAAGTAATGCAAATTTTACCTCGCGTTTTCTAATTGCATGTGCAAACTAGATGAAGATAAAATAGCATTGTAAAATAAAGCAAATCTCCTTTTCAGGCATTTTATGGTAAGGTAGTCATTTGATATATGACACTTTGAAGAAAAAAGAAGATTTTCCTCCTAAGTGTTGATAATAATTCAATGTCTGGAAATGACTCTCAGTTTATATATATATATATAAATATATATATATAAATACTTTTACTAATACCATCAGAGCTAATGTCACGGTATTTTTTTTATAAATTGGATGAACTTGTTTTGTTATTCTTTGTACATCTATCCGATTTTGTTACAAACCTATGTAAAACGTCCAAAATGTCCGATTTATTCGGCCAGGACTACAAAGCTCTCTTTTTCAAAATATATTTCTTATTAACATATAACTTTCCATTCTTTTTATATAATTTGACATTCATCAAGATAAAGAAAGCAATACATAAACCCTGGAAAATCTTAAACCGTTAGATAGCTGTGTCACGACTCACGAGTGTGACAACTGACAAGAGGTCAAGTCCAACTCTGAGAATAAGTGTTTCAGTGCGATCTTTAAGGGTTTATATTCTCTCGGGTTCACCCATGCCTGGTGCAGCATGACTATTAAAGTTTACAGATTATTTTAATCCCTTTCAAAAATGGGACTAAATGGTTGTCATGAAAGGCCTGAAGCAGATATGATACGATATGATATATATGATACATAAAACGGTGGCTTTGGTCATTAACTTTTTATCTCGCATCAAATCCCCAAAACAGAGGTATCATCTTCGAGCCCGAGCTCTTCGAATTCAGGGTTGGCTCCAAGAGTCTTGTCAACGAGACCGGCGCAACTCAGGTGCGTCGGGCAATAGAACTCTACGTTCATCCTGACTACAACCCTTACGACAAAGACATTGCCCTCTTCAAGATGGAGAGGACGTTCAACCTTTGGGGAGACCACGAGGTGAACACGGTCTGTTTGCCGAAGAAGAGCGACGAGTCGAGGTTCTTGGTCGGCGAAGATTCAGTCGTCACAGGCTGGGGTGCTCTGGAAGAAGGCGGTAAGTCAATGAACGCATCGCCCTTCTATTTGGACTTTTTATTTCTTATTTACTTTTTCCTTGTGCGCCCCGGAATAGAAATCATAGACAGACGTCGCAATGAAAATGCATATTATTATTATTATTATTGGGGTTGACAAAACGGCCGCAAAGCCCAATTGAAATATATATATGAAAATAAGCATTTTTAGGGATTGAAAATCCACGCCCCCTTTTTTGCTCCAAGAAATGTCCGCCCCATCCTGACTGACAATCTGTGACCCTAGTGTTGTTATACTTTATGAACATAATGTCCTTCGAAACTTCAATTTTCAAATCGGTTAAAAACTTTTCAATTATATAGATTACATAAATATTTGTTCTTCCCAGGCTCAAGTCCAACTGAGTTATACGAGGTTACTGTTCCTATCTACGACCAGCATGAATGCAACGTATCCTACTCGGGGGATATCACTGATAATATGATATGCGCCGGAGTAGAAGAAGGAGGAATTGATTCTTGCCAGGTATGACTACAAAGCAGTTGAATAAAACAGAATTTATGTGCCTGTTTCTGAGTATTCTGAGTATATTTGAAGGGGCAAGGACGCGAATTTGGTTATATATATATATATATATATATATATATATTTAGATAGAAATAATATTATTACAACTATTTCTTAATGTATACATGGTCTTGCTTTCCTGAAGACATTGGCCCGTCATTTCTTCTAAAATTTAAACTGAATGTTAGGCGTTGAAAAGGTCTACTTTTTTTATTTGTTAAACGTGATTTTAGATCGGGGTTCGGATTCAACTCTATTATTAGAATACAGACCTCTGTGTAAGACTTTAGATCACGGAGTCAATTGCATTTATCACTTACCTAGGAAATGTTTGCTATGTATGAATCCGTCTTTTCGGAAGGTCTCTTGAAATTCTCCAATTCGCATGTTCTAATTTATGATATTTAGTTAAAAGTGTTGTAAATTATAGCTTGTATTCTTGGCATTTAGCAAGAGTTTTATTATGTATTTACTAGTTATCAAACACATCAACGGAATTCGAGAAATTCACGGTTTGTAAATTCTTGATTGTATATGAACGTCCACGATAACAACATGTAATACGCCAGTCAGACTTACGAATCCGACACTGAACCGGCATCAGACCAAACAAACTTTTACATTAACCCGAATGGCCACGATTCTGTCGGTTTAGACCCGGTGTGGAGTCGGTGTGACTCAGGTGTAACTATTTTATCATTTTATTTTCCATTTAGGGTGACAGTGGAGGACCCATGGTTGCATATAAGAACGGCACCACGGACCAGTACTATCTCATTGGGGTTGTTAGTTGGGGATCCGGGTGCGCTCGGCCGGGCTTCCCAGGAGTGTATACCCGAGTAACCGAGTTCGAAGATTGGATCCGCCCCATCTTTAATGATGGAATACCGACTACCAGTAAGTAGGAGATCGTGATCATCATGCAGATGCAGAAAACGATATTATATACCTATCTTTTTTTTATAAAGTTAAATCATTGTCACATTGACACTAGTTCAATCAATTTGACACTCTGTATCTTTTCTTTATTCTCAGTCTACGAGTATAAGTTCTGGTTACAGGAAATTGTCCAATTTTAGCTTTCTATTTAGTCTTTTTGCTTACGCTGATGAGGGCAACACGAAAAGAGGATGTCTCTAGTCAACATCATCATTCGAAACAAAAATATATATATATATATATATATATATATATATATATATATATATATTAAATAGATAGATAGTCTTTAAAAAACCTCTAGCATTGAGAAAGAATCTCAGTAAGGAGAATAGAGAGAGAAAGAAGATACAAAGAGGAGCAGAGGAATGAAATAATGTGGAAGAACAAAGCAAAGGAAGAGACTGGAAAGAAGAAAAATGTCGAATCGTATAATTTGTATTTAAAATGATTTGAATAATTCAAATTTTCGATTGCTGACAAAGAACCTTTCAAGTATGAGCTGAACAATTCTAAATCTGCTAAATACTTATCTATATTTATCTATATCAGAGGATGGCACTTGTGAAGCAGACCAGTTCTTATGCCGAGGTGGAGAATGTATAGCCGACAGGTTTAGGTGTTCAGGAAGTGGACAGTGCTACCATGACACGGACGAGGAATTTTGCGGTAAGGAATTAAAGAGTCTTCACCATCGACTGATTTACTCTTGTTTTACCTTTTTCCTTCCATAATTATTATATTGATTACATTTTAAATAATATTTTTCTGTTGATTTTGTTATGTTTGTAATACCAGGACCAAGTTTTGATCCTGTATATTTTCGAAGAAATAAAGAATAAAGAATACATAACTGAATACATGAATAAATGAATGAATAAATGAATAAATATTAAATAAATGAATAAATAAATGAAATAAAATAAAATAAAATACAATAAAATAAAATGAAATGAAATGTAATGAAATTAAATTAAATGAAATTAAATGAAATTAAATGAAATAAAATAGAAAATAAATAAATCGAATTAATTGATTTGATAATTAAAAAGTACATAGATGAATGATAAATATGTAAATGAATAAATAATTTAATTAATTAATTAATCAGTAAAGAAATAAATGATACTTGCCACATAAATCAGACTTATTATCAGCAGAGCTGGGTTAAAATGTTACAAAAGTGCAATGGTGGAAGTAAAAATCCTAAATTTTACGGAGATTATTTGCAGATATAAAAAAGTGCATCGTAAGACCTGATGCTTGATAAAGAAATAGTTAAAAGACATTGAGCGAAAAATAGATTATTTAGGAATCTGTTTAGAAGTGGACCTGTGTCTAAGATAATAGATGACTGGTACTTTAAACATCTAAAACATTGTCACTATGATTATTTAAGATCTTAATTTAGTGCATTCGGCTTAATCTGAACATCTCTTTATAGCGAGGACAGTGTCCCGACTATCCGTTGTACCAAGCAAAACGGTTATCTCGATCACGCTAAAACCGTGTATTTATGCTTTTAACGCTTACCATTGGTCTTTATGATGGCGCACAATACCGTAATATAAATGAAATGATGTCTAAAGTTACCTGTGTCTAAGTGAAGTAAAAAGATGATCGATGATATAGAAATGTGATACAGTGCAGTGGACTCGAAACGTCTTTTAGTGAGGACAGTGTGCCGATTATCCGATGTTCTTAAATTAAACAAGTCTTCCGAACATGCTATAAAATGGGTCTCCCATATAGGAGTATGAACACTTTGGATTTGGGATTTAAGTACATCTTTGAAGGGTTCAACAGATCTAGATTCCCTGATTACAAAGAATGGCAGAGTTCAATCTGCTGTCATGTTCTTTGTAGGCCTACTGTATTTGACACCACTATGACATAGTGAGCGCAAGTAGTTATTTATGCCATTGGTAAGCAATTTCCCTTCCACTCTTAAGCATAATTCAGATATGACGCGGTACAATCCTGCGGTTTTTTTCATGATGCCGTAAGTGTAATATTCTTCACAGTTTTGTATGTCACAACACAGAGCTCAGTGATTACGCATAGGAACTTTGTTCCGCGCACTTTCCACTCTTTTACACGTTATTGTTGTTTTTTTAAACCGCCGCGGTTTACCGCTTCATTCACAAACTAGCCTTTACACAAATTTTGTTGGCCTCCTCCAGACGGACTCCTGAAGATGTTCGATGTCTTCTACTACGAACGCATTGCACAAGTCGACATCGCCCAAACCGACGACAACCAGGCGTCCAAGGAGCACTGCGCCAACACGTGCATCGACATCCGATGCCGGGCCTTCGATGTCAGCGAGGAGGAGGGCGGCACCTTTAAATGCGATTTCGCAATGGCTGGCTTCACCACCATACCCGAAGCCAACGATGCCAACAGGACGTTCAACCACTTCGTCTTCCAGTCGCAAGGTAAGAAAACAATGGCGATAGCAGTGGCATAGCCAACAGGGGAGGGCGCACTGCATAATAACAGCAGTAACAATAATAACAATAATAATAATGTTAAGATTGTTTATAAAATGGGTTCAAGAATGTAGCCAATGAGAAGCGTCAAAATGGATCACGTGTGCGTGCATTAATTTTAACGATACGCACACGGGAAAGCATTTTGGTGATATCAGCCGTGCAAAAAGTGCGCAACAGAAAAGCATAACGCACGGCTGCGTGTAAATCAATGGATGTTTACCATGCATTGCACAGTTTGTTTACGAGGTCACTGCCCTCGCGATCATTATTTCTTATGAAGGTTGCAGGTTTACAGTGTTTAATATCGCATTATTAAGTAAGATTGTCGACCCATTTTATAAAACAAATAATACACAGGTTTTCGTTCGTGACGTTATGGCGATGCAGCGCTATTCGGGTATTCACAATGGCACAAAATACACTCGGCTAAGCCTCGTGAATTTTATTGCACCGCAGTGAATACCCTCATGCGCTGCATCGACCATAATGCACTCACACCTGTGTATTATTTGTATAATAGCGTTACTTTAAAGATAAAGACCAGTTCTGGTCATGCGATTGTATTGTGAAAGAAACGTTGTGGAATCGATCAGAAAAGGTAGATCATCTAGCATATAAGTATGGTGTGTACTGCAAGGTTCTGGAATCATCAAAATGATAACAAATTTGGCCCAGTCTTGGTTAAATTACAAGCACTGTACACAGAAAGATGTATATAGGACTACGCGACCACGTGCGCGATATCTATTTGGTCCCAATAGATATAACAATTTACCAAATATATCAATTAGTAGGCGGTTTCCCGACTTTCCCGGCAAAATTTGTATCATCACGTATTAGTCAAAACATATTCTTTCACATGATTGGTAATGAGAGCTTCCATTTCATTTTTTTGAGAGAGGGGCGTTTCCAAAACTGGTCTTTACCTTTAATAATTACAATATAATTCTCTTTGCACTTAAAAAGCCCGTGCCACTATCTCAGTTTCTGTTATTCTCCCCCCCCCCCTCTCTCTCTCTCTCTCTCGCTCGCTCTCTCTCTCTTTCTTCATCTCTCTCTGATTTGAAACTGCATGTATAATACTATAGATTTTTGTTATTTTGTCGGTAATTGAAATTTTTCATTTCATCCTATTTTAGAACCCGGGACTGAGCTAAACCAGGCCGCAGGTGTGATCGGATCCCCGTCCTATTATGATGGCGATCTTGAGCCTGATAAGTGAGCAAATTCTTGCTTTAAAGATCACCGCACACTATACTGCCTTCTGTGATCCGATTTTCAAAGAAATCGCAATCGCATAGATATGAAAATGTACACAATACAGTCAAACCTGCTTTAGCGACCACCTATATATAAAGGCCACATTTTCTGTTTCCCTTGAAAGTGCTTTATTATTGAAACATATGATAAAAGAACCTGTGCATAAAGACCATCTGCCTATGATGACCACTTTTCGTGTCTCCCTTGAGTGGTATTTATATACAGGTTTCACTGCATCACCTTCCTGACTGAGGCTCTGAAAAATCATTTGACTAATACAAATGATTAATAAATTAATAAATTAATAAATTATGCCTTCTAGTCGGCGTACAAGCCAAAACCGACTTCAAGGGTTTCTAATCATAGACGATCGCACGACTAAAATGACTTCCATACGATTGAGAGTCCTTTATGAGTTTTTCTCCTTCAAAGAAGACTGCAGTTCTCCAGCATTGTTCTTTCATTATTTATATAAGTATTCGGAACGTCGATTAATAGAATTTTACATGTTTGAATGTTCAAGTTGAAAGCTATTTCAGATTCTTCCAAAATCGGATCGTAATAAGGTCGTATAGTGTGCGATGGGGCTTAATAAACTAATATCTGTGATCGGGTTTGAACATTTTAAAAAATACTCTAGCAGTCAAGCAATTTTTGTATTCCTTTGTTACTGATTTCGGGAGAAATCACAAGTTATGCACATAATGTACCGCACTGACAATTAGACCAAGTACTTCTCTGTACACTTTTTGAAATAATTTTGAAAATAAATTTGAACCAAATAGCACTTCTTTAGCATGGACATGGGAGCTGGGGCTCTATAGAGGTTGTGACGCCATCGGGTGTCAACACTTATATTTTCAAGACGCAGTCAGAGAAACTCGTGGGACAGTATCACACATTTTTCTGTAGGCAGTAGCCCCTCCCCTTAAATGTCGTGCTCCTCTAAACAAATGTATGCATTAGTAATTAATTAGATAGTAAAATAATAGGAATAAACAAACAAATGAATAGATAAAGAAATAAACTAACAAATAGATGAATACACACAAACAAATAGACAAACAAATACATAAATGCATAATTGAATAAATAAATAAGTAAATTAATGAATAAATACATGAATAAGTACGTGAATTAATTAATCAATTAATTAATTATTCCCTTTTCCGTTTCAGTTATAAAACATTTGAGACAGGCTTCTTAAAAATCCCCGTCCCCTCTGTTCAGTCCTGCTAATCTTTTTAGACATCTCCTCCACAAAATTATCCCCGCATATAGAGAACAACTAACGTGCCTTTCCCCGTTGCATCCACTATCATTTCATTTTACGAAACAGTCAGATATACACGTGGCACATCACGATACCCGTCTTGAGCGCCGATACGATCAAATTCAACATCCTTGACGTACAAGGCAACTCCATGTGCGAGGACATCGATACGGACTACGCGCTCCTGTCCATCAGCGGCGGCAACGACGTCAAAAAGACCTCATTCTGCCTCAACGTTGATGCAATGGGAGCCGAGTTCATGATCGAGGGCACCGAGGCGATCGTCGAGATGACGACGTCAAACTCGACTGCTTTCGGATTCCTCCTCGAGTACGAATCGTGTAAGTTGTGTTGTTAGGAGGTAGGGCCTGGAAAATGAAATAGAGAGATTAAGAGAGAGGGGTGCTAGACCATTCTGAATTGACACACACACACACACACACACACACAAAGTAAAGACACAAACAAAATCACGAACAAAACACAACAAAAGTAGAAGAAAAAAAGAAGAAAAAAACACAGCACAAATTAGAACAGAACTAAAACCAAAACATATGAAAAAACTCCTAGCTTTCAGATTTTAAGAGAATGATAAGGACTGGTTTTCAAAATTTTCAATATCCTAACAGAACTTTCAAAGAGAAGTGGAATGAGGATAAACTGGAGGAGGAGTAGAGATAGATAGATAGAGAGAGAGATAAAGAGAAACAGAGGGAGGGAGGGGTACAAAAGAAGGAAAAGGGGATAGTAAAAGCACATTTTCCAAGAAGATGAGTGAGCGAGACAAAAGCCTACATTGAAAGCAAAAACAGCATCTTCTAATCTTTGTTGACTCTGTTTCTTAAGTGCATTTCTATCATTCTCCCTGTTTCAGTTTATGATTGCAACAGAGTCTACACATTGTCACCAGGAGCTGTGACGTCACCTAACTATCCTGAAGAATATCCGAACAGTGTTTCCTGTACCACACACCTCATGGTAAGACCTGTCAACTTTGGTTGCGGAAACTTCTCAAAATAAAGATTTTAGCAAATATTTGTAAACATTTAATGTAGCCTTAACTAGAATGAATTACCCTGCACCCTTTTGCAAGATAGCACGATGGCAAAGGCACTAAGAAAAATCAACATATGACAATTTTAATAGCCTTGTTCATCACCCTTCGATGTATTGCATAATCCTAACATGATTTCTAGGGTTGTATGACACTTGCCCCTGCGACAATTGTTCGCAATGATTTCCTACACTAACTGAATTCTTAACCACAACCCTGGACAGCACTACACCCTACCCCTAACGCTAATACTAATCTTAAGCTCATTTTCAACCCTAAACCGAATCCTTAACCATTGACGAAATAAAGATGGAGCTTTTGTTGAAGGAGCAAATGTCGGGTCACCGATTTCTATGAGATATTGAAATTGCCCTTAAAAGCCCTTAAGTTCGTTTTAAATGTTTATTTCAGAAAAATTCTGTTTTTTTTTGTCTTCAGGCACCAGAAGGACAGGTGGTGTACTTCCTCTTTCAGGAGATGAACATCGAGGCCATCCCAACCTGCATATACGACTATGTCCGCCTCTACGATGGTCCGGAACAGAACGCTTCTACTCTCGTGGGCACCTACTGTGGCAGTAATGTGCCCACGAAAACATACCAGTCGACAGGACGGGACATGTTTATCATGTTTTCTTCGGATGGGTCGGTAACGATGACAGGATTCAAAGCCGCTTTCAACTTTGACATCGGTGAGTCGTAGGTTTGTTTGCTTAGGGGACATCCCAGTAGACCGACAGCCCATGCGAGACCGATAATTTTATTCAATTGAACCTTTAGACCAATTGTCAGCAGGTCGTTGTCGGTTGTCTGTCCCGAGGGATGTAGCCTGTTTACTGTCGGGGCGTCGCAATCTCCTATTGAAGGGAGGGGATGACCTTTTACTTCTGTCTACAAACTTTAAAATTCTGAAAATCAATTTTCCGCAAGCTTGTCTGAAACTTTGTTCCACATTAAAAATCGTTTAACGACGCCTATGTTTTCTTTTTTTCAACCCATTTTCTAAATTTTAGATTTAATGCCCAGGGCAGGTCAAACTTCGCTAGTTCGAGATTTCATTTGAATATACTTTTCTTTCGGGGTGGGGGAGGGGGGTGGGTCGATTAGGTGATATAGCAGTATGAACTGTCATGAATATTTCTTTGCAAAGATGACTATTTTCATTTTCTCTCTGTGTTTCCCTTTAAAAGCATTTTCATTGAGTTCCTGTATAAGGACAACAACTTTGTTGGTAAAACCGAAGATCTTTACATATGTCTGTTGCACACGAGGCGTTATTTTGATTGCGTTATTACCTGCGCTAATCAATTCATTAGCCTTTACACCCAAATTCAACGCGTTCATTGCATTCTGGATTTTGCGTTCACTTTGTGTACAATGTCACATTAACGTTGGGCGTCAAAGACTGCGCCATTCGCTGATGCGGTAATTGCGGTAAATGACGCATCTTGTGCAACGGGCATTAATCCCATGTGGCTCCCGAATAAAAATATGTCTATAAGTCCATCGCAAAGTCTTTCGGAAAAAGCTACCTAAGGCATTTCAACAGACTTCTCCGTCACCCATTGATTTCAGAAATTAAAGAACGTTTTACGCACACATATATGATTTCTATAGGATATACAATATGGCGTTGCAACAGTTCTCGATTTGATTTTTTCTTCAAAAGACTTTGCGAACTTTATCTATGTCATTCTTGCTTATTAGCTCGCGAACCGACTTCGGACCCAGACATCGCCGTTATCAACTCTCTGGAGAGCGAATTATCCGCGTTCAAGTTCGGAATTGCGGCAGCCTGTATACTTGGCGCCCTTCTTGTGATGGTGGTATCTGCGTCACTCTACACCGTCACTAAACGCGACGCTATGAACGCTGCGAGACTGGCAGACATTGAGAGTGCAGGTAAGTTGCACTTTTCGAAGATCGGGCTGGGGGCGGTTGGAGCATTCCAACTCTTTATTTTTGTTTTGTTTTGCTTGTCAGATATTTTAGCCGCATAATATTATTGTGCACAGTTGGTACAAACCGATAACTTTGTATAAATACATGTATTTGCTTGTCACAAAATCTTGAGACATACTTCCCTAAGGATATCAACCTAGATCCGTTATTGGAGTAACAGAATATTTTTCTTTGTTTATGTCAAAATTCAAGATAATTAATGAGATATAGTAATACAAGTGTTACTTTGAATTCAAATGTGTCAATATAAGCCAATTAAAATGTCTAATGCATTGTTATTCAGAATGGAATATATTTTCTGTTAGCCCTACCATCATTAATAATCAAAGCGTTATAATGAAATTTATGTTTAATGATCATTATGTCATAGACAGTTGTTTTTTCCATTCACCCGTCCTTCATAAATTAAAACGATTTTAGACATCTCACGAATTTGCCAACTCCACTTTAACCTGTCTCTTTGATGATTTAACAAGTGCGGACTTGTATCTCAATATATCTGACGATGGACAGTAGAAAGATTATAACTTAACGCATTTTTGATTGGATGTAACAAAATAATTTTCACAGAAGACGCAAAACCCGGCTATCACACACTCGATGATGATGACGAGGACGTCGACGACCCCTACGAGGCGATCACCAACGACCGCAACGCCAATGGCATCACTAAAGTCAAAGATAGTCAAGGAACACAAGCAACCAAGGACGGTATCATAGCCGAGACCGGTCATGGTTATGCCACCGTGAAAGCTAACGGCGACGTTAAAAGCTACGTCGTCAATGACGAGGTCGATAGCGGCGCCGTTGTCAACAAGGGATTCGCTGACGACGAGGGCCTGGCTGAAGAGGCGGCCGCCGCCGTGGCTGCTTTTGACGCGGCTGTTGTTGATTCGAACGAGGGCATGCTGGACGACAAGGAAGGAGATAACACCGGCTACCAGAACATTGTTGTTGCTGCTGACGTCAACCCCCTACCCAAGGAGAATGTGGAAGAGACCTTCCCACACCCTCCCCTACTTGGTGTAACTGATAATATGCCGCCGCCACCCGAAGAAACACCACCACCACCACCCCCTCCAGAAATCGAGACTGACACACCCAAAGACAACAACGAAGAAAACTCAGCGATGTAGTGCACAACAGCAATAGCATCAATTGCTCAGTGCAAATTATGGGTGGGTGCAAAACATCATCAAAGAAGGCTTAAACCTCTGCTTTTTACGTGGGGAAAATATTACACCAAACAGAAAAGGGGCATGCCCCTGATACTGTATCCATGCTAGTCTTCCTATGGCTATAAAGATCTGGGCCCATATTCATAAAACATTAAAGCTTGTTGTCAACTAATTTAGAGGGTAAAGCATATTAGTTGCCAACTAGACTTAGACAGGTTTTATGAATATGAGCCCAGAACACCCAAATAGACTCTTTATTCGTGTGCATTGCCATGATTATACTGAAGGAATAGTTTTAGCCCTATCCAAGAGTACTTCTCTCGAAAACATTATGTTTCTCTATTGAAGAGTTTGATACCAGTCGACTCCTATTTTTTATCACTCTAATAATTCCTTATATTAAAGATTCCATTGGAGTATAGATATAAACCAAATTCACCCCCAAATTGAATACATCTTCTGAAAACTGGCATCACAAATAAGAACAGAAAAAGTACACAAAATGTATCCGAGATTTTGTTACCAATTTTAGTTCCGAAAATATCTAATGACATGTATTCAATTGTTATTCAACGCGACCAAAACCGACTCTATATTGAAAATGAGATTCTAAATTCCAATACAATAATCACATGAAATCGCTCATAATCGCTAATAATGTATAGCGCATAGAGGATTGTCATCGATGATTATTATGCGCTATATAAATCACAATTATTATTATTATTATTATTTCTTGTACCATACGGATGTTATATGACATTATTTTCGTAGAGGCAACTGAAAGCATAAAGGTTTCATTTCGAATGCCTTTGTTCAAGTTGTTTATATTGGCATTGACAGTGTCTGTTAGTCTTATAATTTGAGCAATTAAGAATGTACGGCAATTTTTTTGTGTCTATATTTGTATATAAAAATAAGAAGATTTTGTATATATTTTCATTTTTGCCAACTGTTTAGGTTTTGAGCCATTATTTGAAACCGTAATGTATTCAAACAGTATTCACTTAGCGATTACAATGACCGATGAAGCATGCGTAATTAGTTGTTGCATGTTAATTTGATAAATATGAAATAAATGAAATTGTTATGATCCTAAGAATTTATGCATTTCAAGTATATTATCACTATTTTCCAAACTTATTTGAAAAGAACTGAGTACATTGTTGTTTTGATTCATACGTTAAAATGTCCACATGTTTTGCTTCTTAATAAACGTCAATATATATCATTTTGATTGAATTTTATATACTTTTCTTCTTCATATATATTTCAGTCGACTTTATTACTGTACAGTGCAAGCAAAGGCCGATAGTAAACGATGTTTGTGGTGGAATAAAACAAGAAATTGAATATAAACTGAATTTTTCCTTTTTGACGTTTTCTTCTCGGGATTCTGTATGTAAGGAATGTTTTATTGCACAATAAAAAGAAATGCAGGCAACGTAATTTGTTTTGTTTTTCCCCGTATTTCTGCGGTGTAAAATTGTTCAGTACATGAAATGAATGGACAAAACATTTCATGTTAAACAATTTGAAAATGATATTTTGTTGACAACAGGGAGAGAACAATTATTAATATCATATAGATGTAGAGATGGAGAGACTGAGAGAGAGAGGGGGAGACTGAGAGAGCGAGGGGGAGGGGTGAGAGAGAGAGGAGTGAGAGAGATAGACTTAGAGAAAATAAGAGATAGAATGAGAGAGAGAGAGATAGAGAGAGAGAAAGAGAGGGGGAGAGAGGGAGAGATAGACTTAGAGAAAGAAAGAGATAGAATGAGAGAAAGAAAGAGATAGAATGAGAGAAAGAGAGGGAGAGGGGGAGAGAGAGAGGGGTGAGAGAGAGAGAGAAAGAGGGGGAGAGAGAGGGGGTGAGAGAGATAGACTTAGAGAGATAGACTTAGAGAAAGAAAGAGATAGAATGAGAGAAAGAGAGAGAGAGAGAGAGATGTAGAGAGAGACTGAGAGAAAGAGAAAGAGAGAGATAGAGAGAGAGGTAGAGAGAGACTGAGAGAAAGAGAAAGAGATGGGGGGTAAGAGAAACAAGGTGACGTGTAACTTGCCATTCATCGATGCCATAGAGAGTTAATGCTGATATAAGCTCCTTACTTTGGTGACAAAAGAGTAGCGTGTCCTCCGGTGGAAACGGACGATATTTGAACCATCTATCAAAACGGGAATCTATTTTTTGACGTATGCAGCTAAATCGGGTGGTACTTACGTCAACTGATGGCTAACTTTACACCTCTATACCCCGGTGATGCATTTTGATTTAAATACCCCTGGACCCGGATACACTTTTAGATAAATTCCCTTTTCTAAATAGATCCCCTTTACTGATACAGGGGACTCTTTTTTCGTAGAAATAAGTGAACGAAATTTCGCCCAAAGCGAGAGAGACTTTGCAGGGAAAGGATTTTGTTTGCTTATATTATATTCCATCTATATTTACATTTCATACCCCACATTGTCCACCTCCTAGCTGAGTAGTTTAAAGTCACGAGGGAAATAAGTGATCGAAGAGCTATCAATAGCCGGTGTATTGCTCACGTTTTCAAATAATGTTATTATTTGTTCGTGTTTTTCTATTATCTGAATGAAATTCAAGCCTGATCGCAAATGCTTTCAAGAATTAAACCTAAAGTTGTTTCAATATCCTTTGTAACGCCTACATAAATCATGTTCGGATTACGTAAAACATGGATGTCATTGAAATGGTCGCACATTTCGAGAGTTGACGCACAAGGCTTCTGAAACATTTGAATGTCATTTAGCAATCTTTTATTTTTATTTTATAGATCAAATCATCGAAAAAGCTTGAGCTGATGGAAGGCAATATTACCATTATTTGTCATACGTTAAGAATAAAGTTAAAAAACGAGAGACGAGGTTGGTGAGGGTTGGAACTGTCTCAGTTAAGGGTGGATTGTAGGGGGCGGGGTCAGTGACTGGAGCACTAGTTTAATCTTGACCCTAGAGCCTGTTGAGTCCATGACCACTGGTTCTCCATCGAGCTATACCGCCCTCACAGAATAATGCGAATCTAAATTTGTATTAAATGATATATAACCTACATTATCCATTTCAGTTTCATCTAATTTACCCATTTCCCTTGTCTTCCCCTCCCCCTCTCTCTCTCTCTCTCTCCCTCTCTCTCTCTATCTTTGTCAATTTCAATGTCGATTTTCATATCGCTTTTCATTGGAAATTCTAGAGCGACTTTTTCCATTCCCGGAGAGGGGCATATTGATTTATCGACAATTTTGGTCGGTCGTAGAGTAACCGAGATATAAAAATGGAAATATTATACGTATAATTCAATTCAAACTTATATTTGATGACAACTTTACTTAGAAGTTGGGGTAGAATGTGAAATGCAATTGCAGTTTGTCAAAAAATCATAATAGCAAACCGATGGAGACGGTGGGTTCTATCTTTTATTAAATAATGAATCCGAAAACGGTTCGCAGTTAGAGATAATATTCTGTAATATGAGATACTAGGTGCCCAATAAGAGATGACGGGTGCTTTAATATGATATGTTTGTTGTATGAAATATGAGATGGTGGTTACCCGAAAATTGGTGTGTTTAAAATTCCCGGGTCTACATCCCCGCCCCCGCTCACAACGAAAGCCCATGAGAAAAAAAGCGGTGGCGGATGAATAATGAAGAACGGAGGCTATGCTTTTTTGCGGCATACATTTCATATCTTTGGTACAACCACGATTTAAAAAAAGTGCTTTGAACATTGCCACTTTAACAAACCTGTTGCTTCTAGCAAGTCTTTGCATAAAGGTGAATTCTCCCCTGAATTTCTTTTCTCGAATGATATCTAATATTACAAACTTCTGATGTTTTTATTTTATTATATTACTGAAATCAGGAAATATAGCGGTTGTTGAACCGACACGATTGAACCATCTGTTGAGCATTATGGATGAAAAAAGGCTGAATTCTCGAGGGTTATAAATAGAGATGGAACGAACGAGTGATCAATGGTTTAATAGAAAAATCAATCAGTTTTTTGTTTGGTGGTTCCCCGGCCGGGTAATGACGCAGATGGGTAAACGAGACCTGAATTACATTTAAAGGCAGTGTGTTTTACCGACATCGCTTTAATGTATTTTCAACGGCACCATCTTTCGACGGAGGCGTACATAAAGCGATTTCCGGTGTCTGTACCCAAGCATCATCACACGCGCGTCATCAGAGGGTGATGCATTGTGGGATATGGCTGTCAACACATCGGACATTGTGAGCAGCAGATGGCAGTATGTATCTAAAAAGTAAAAAGTATGTAAGTAAATCTGGAGAAGTGTCAATACAACACCCTGCCTTTGAAAACAAGAATACCCAAACGCAAGCGGGAGAGATTATCATTGGAGATGATTTGAAGAAAGGTGGTTGAACCGTTCCGTTATAAAGATGTACGAGTCGAAAAATTCAATTACATTTAACACGACCACAAAGCATTTCGAGAGGTAAACCCTAGGTAATTTCAATAACCACATCGTCCACCTATTGAAATTGTGTTATCTGAAGGTGGTTTCTATTGTTTAATATCGAAAGGGAATTGAAATTGTCCTTAAGTTGATTTGTGAAAAGTCGTTGTATGGTGCTCTTTGTGAAATCTTAAGGCTGGAGTAAAACATGCCTGCCCCCCACAAAAAGAAAGAACAATATAATGATAGATGTTGAGATTAATTTAGTTGACCTAACTACCAATGAATGTTCAGATAAATAAGATTTGTATTCTGTTTGTGTTTTGTTTTGTTTTTGAATTACTTTTGCAACAGATTTTTCATAGAGATTAAAAGCTTTTCAATTTATTATATAAGATTAAAATGCTTTCATCAAGCGACTAGGCCATACTAATTGCACAAAAAATAAATCCTTCTGTAGACTTCTGAAAACGTAAACATTTCAAATGATGTACAAATGCATTAATAGCCATTGTAATTAAAAAAAAAACACGATTTCCTCAGATCAGCAAATCACAAATGTAAAGTAAAATTCGAAACTAAGTTGAAAAAGACGAAGAACTCGAGAAGAGGACAAAGAAGAGAAACAACCGAATTACGATTGCGTGGGGGGATCGAAGAAGAAATAGGAGATGAGCGTGACTGACGATATCCGACTCGATCACACGCCCTCTCAAGCCAGCGAGACGGCTTCATCAGTCGGGCTCGGTTTGGTGCAGTTATCGAGTAAGAAAAGATCACCATGACGTCATACGGCTGGTTCACTTACATGCCTCCTTATTGCAAATGAAGGTCAGATTTGTGTGGCCATGGTAGGGTCCATGAACTATCGGTGTCCGACAGGGTGACGACTTATCCCCTCTGTGATTTGTATTGATTTTCTAAAAACGATTTTCAATGCAATTTTAGTCGCTAACTACGAAGGTTCAAGTTATATGTCGCCGATCAGATTAGAATATAAGTAATGATTACGCGGATTTCTACTTGGAAATTTTGTTTTACTTTATGCTGGTGATACGATTATTTATGGCTTAGAGCCCCCCTCCCCGCCCCCGACTCACAAAAATCTCTCGATACATTAGATGGTACTAGTAATTAGACTGGGTTCCGTACCGTTGTCAGATAAGACAACGTGATCATGACGGCATATTGCTGGTCTACTTACGTGCCTGTTTTAACGGGTAAAGCACAGTAGTGGTTCTACTAGAGGGGGCTCAAGCTCCAACCCCCTAAATTTCTCCAAGCCCCCTTCCATTTTGTCTTGTTTATAAATGAATTCAAGCGAGATAAATGCAGAATAAGAATGCAAGCACCCTAAGCCCCAACCCCATCAAAAATAACTTGCTTGGCACTGTGCAGGCAGGGCATATTCTACACACCGGCAAGTTCCAGGAACCACAGGCCATGGGAGGAAGCCTTCACCAGTCCTGTCCTCTCTTTGCATCACTGTTTGACGGCTGTACCGTAAGTAATAATTCATTTTGTTAAATGATTTTTGTTTTGTAATTTGATACATAAAGGTGTAGAGGTGTTGTGGTGTAGTGGACTGTGGACTTGTATGTAGACTACAATGTACGGGGTTCGATACCTTGCTACGGCAAGAAAGCCTAATAAACATTTCTCATACGCGATGCAGGTGGAGGAAGTGGGTACCCTATCGGGTTTATTCTTTGAATGCACTAAGCACTATATGGTTGCCGGATGGAACTAAAGCCGGGGTAATAATATCGAAACTTCTTTGGAAGCGCAAAGAAGCTTTGAATCATATAGTGCTAATTATGCGCTATACAAGAATGGAATTATATATTATCAATGTTATTTATAAAGAACATGAAGAGAAACTGCAAAATATCATACATTGTTATTATAACTTAGCATAGGAGGTAGAAACTATACTTTCCTCATGACATGGGGCAAGTTCTCATTGAAACAGACACTGGAATGTCAGGCATTCACTTGCTATTATATGACTTATTGATTATGGTTTCTCGGGCATGGAAGGATCGAATATCAAAAGAACGTCGGTAATGGAATTACTAAAAGAATTCGGCCCATTTTGTGTTTCAACTTACATTAAATAACAGTCTTAAATCTTTTGAATTTTTTATTTTGAGTAAAGTCGTTACAAGACTGTAATAACATCTCAAGAATCAAGAATTTGAGATTAACATGGGTTCAGTCAACTTTTAGAAATTTCAAGCTGTTTTTTTCCAGCATGAAATTGGCCACACGAAAGCTAGCTTTGGTTTATGCATGCCGACAAAAGCGTGAGCAGTATGTCTTTATTGCTGTATTTAAAGAACACGTATTTCATAATGATGCATCTCTCCTACGCCCATGGCATATACATGTGCCTGAAGTTCCACTCTCACAAGTTCCCGGGAGCCTTTCTTCTTCCTCTTCTTTTTTCCTATTCCATTGGCATTACACGTATACGAGGGTATATGGTGTGGGCAGGCTCCTCCGCGTGCGCAATTTCGCTTTCCATACCGTTCGCATTAAACGCGCGCCGTCTTGTAAATAACATATGATGCTTGTGAGCTTATAAAGTCATTTTGAAATGAGCATGCAGCGCCGAACTGGACTGACTCCTATACGTTTTCAGTTTCCGTGACAACCTGAGCCAGGGGAAGACAGGATGAGAGACTGCTTACATGTACAGTGAAACTCGTGTACGTACAGCTCTTTAATATGCAGCTCTTGAATAGCACTCCAGGGCAGCAGAAAACTCAACTCTTGGCCTCCGTGACCATCCAAAATTCGATGAATGCAATTCTCATTCTCCATCATGAACTTTTGAACATCAATCGCAGGAAATAATCTTATTTGGAAAAAGGATTTCACCTAATCCTAATTCTTTGAATAATCGACGAGAATGGGAGATTATTTCAAGCCCTGATTATGTTGGATGGTGTATGCGAAGAACATGAAGATGAAATAAGTTTAGTCTTCTAGTTCAGCTTCGCACGTCACTTAGCGACTGCTTTCCGTTTGACTTAAGTTACTGCTGAAAATTTAGGCATCTTAGAGAGGTATGTTAATCCGGGCTCCGAACCAGTTACGTGTTGAGAATTGCGACTGCCTTCCATTATCGTATTCGACTGAAGTTTCTGCTTAAAAACGAAGACATATGGGAAATGCACCTTAATCCGTGATACGAATCAGTTATCTGTTGAGAATATTCAGTAGGTTCAGGTCGCAGGCACACTGTTCAGACATTTTTGAGAGAGCAATATATCAAACTCTTCTTGTTTTTCACATCGTTGTACATTTGTGACTTCATATTGGCGGTATCCCTATGCATGTATGTACCAGATATGCTGAAAGCTACACATTTCTTATCCAGTGTTTGATGACTTTGACATATTCTGAAGATAACAGGTAATCGCAATATATGTTCAGTTAATGATTAAAAACACATCTGACTATAAATGAAATGTTACGAGCATTGAATAGGACCGAAGCGATGTATATTTTGATAGTTCGTGCTTCAACCGCGAGATGATTTGTGGCGAAATTTTCAATTTAATCGTGAGAATCGGTGCTGAGAGCATCAATAGATGAGATCTGCATTGGTGGTTTCATAATCGAATTCCATGGCATTATTCTCATCGTAACATCGTATCCCTTTTCTGAACTAATCTTCTCGGATCTCTTCAAAGATTGCGGTGCAGGCCTGTTATTTGACTATCTTGGAGGAAAACTACAAGAAAATTAGCACGTTTCGTCTTCATTTATATCGCCTTGTTTTTGGACACATAACTACGAGTTGATATCGACCCACGAGGTTCTTGAAACGGCACGTAGTTTTTCAATTATCTTGCACATCGGAGCAGTCAACTGACCGGGCACTGCCGACCTCTCTTTGTGAAGTACATGTATACATGCCCCTGTCGTTCATTTATGAGAATCCGCAAAAATGGTGTCATGAACTGACTTAATGAGAAGCCCCGGGATTTTATATTTCTAGTTGTCGCCGCCACGATGGCTTGTTGGTAAGGAGATTAGCATCAAATGTTATTGCTGAGCTACTAGTGGAATATTCGATGATATGAGAGTCGTATGAATACGTGCACGACACTATACCTATCGCCATGTTCATCAAGCTCACATATGAATACGGTATCGAGACGCATGTATTTTGACCCGGAGTCAGAAATCAGTCGAAGGGAATTTCTATTTTTTTTTTTTAGGAATTACAATTTTTGTGAAAAAGTCGGGAATAAAAAATTTGAATAAAATAAAATCTACAAGTTTTGGGAGTACAAAAAAGCTTCTTTATCAACCAAATTGATGAACAAAGTATACACTTAAAATGAATTTGAGTTCGAGGCAAAAGAGCTGCTCATTTAATAACGTCACTTTCTTTTCGCATCTATAGAATTCAAATCGGAGAATAATTATGACTTATACCTACGCAATATTAACAATTGACATTGTGTAAACTCTCCCATTAGTTTGTACTTCGAAAAAATATTTAAAATCAATTAAACTCTCCCATTAATTTGTACTTCAAAACTAATTAAAACTAACTAATCAATATAAAACGTCGATTAAAAATCTACGTGCAACGCCTGTACAATTCAACTAACTCTGACATAAAGCGGTGCCAGGAAGAGCAATTGTAGGTACCTCTTCCGGCAGGACCCGCAGACAGGAAAGTGATTATCGACAGCGTCTGTGTGTGAGTATGAATTCTTGATTAAGGAGGACCCGAAGTCTTCGGTTAATGAACCTTAAGTTTTATCGATTTCGCTTGTCTGCAGCTGATTTAAGACTTGACTGACATTTTGTAATGGTCTGTTTTAATAAAATGGCATTCCCGTCTTGACAGACTTGATTTATGACTATTAAACGATGGCTCTACCCAATGGTATCAATGGACTTCTTGGTGTCGAACACTGTCCGCCCTGAAGCCCTGCGATGCATACCCTCATCTCTTCATCAGTGTTCATTTGCTGAATCAACTCTGTAACAAGCGGTGCTATAAAACCTCCAGTGCCTTTTTTAATGAACGGGGTGTCCAGAAAGAAATATATTCTATGAAAAACTATTGGAGACACTTTTTCTTCTGTGAAAATTTCAGTGGAAATTTTCAGTATTCTCTCGTTGCACACAGTAATCGTACTTGATTTGTATTTCATGAATTTAGCGGGGAGTCTCAGACAGATTCCCGCACACTTGATTAACCGTCTATTCATTTGAAGTCAAAGGAGGCAACGACAATTTCCCTGGATAAAGGAAACCTTACGTCATTCACCATGCTCTTCAAGTCCATTCTCATCGCGGGCTTCCTCTGCATCTTCATCATCGGCGTCTGTGCCAACGCCTTGGTGATCTTGCTATCCTTCAAACCCGGTGGAAACACCAATGTCAATGTCAACGTTAACACGATCAACACGTACATTGTCAACATGGCCGGCGCGGACTTGCTTTACATATTCGGCTGTCTGTTCTACACGCTGACGAATTACAACCAAGATGGATGGCTCTTCGGCGACATCGGTTGCCGGTTGATTCTCAGTATCGACGTCCTCACCATGCACGTCAGCGTATATATCCTCACGGTGATGAGCATCGAGCGCTACGTAGCCGTCGTACACCCGATGTTGTCGCTGAAGTACAGGAGCGTCGGCTTCGCTCGCTTCATCGTAGTGGTCATTTGGGTGTCCGCCTTGGTGCTGGCGACGCCGATGGTGGCTGGTATGGCATTGACTCGTGTTCACGACGGCAAAGGAATTGTGAAAAACACGTGCGCTTGGACGCTGAACGGTGACGATTCTCTGTCTACCTACATGATTTCCGTGTTTCTTATCACCTTCGCCATCCCGTCCATCATCATGGTAGTCGCCTACCTGCTCCTTATGGCCCATTTTTGTCAGGTCAAGTCGGAGCGTAGCGGTAGTCAGCAGGTACGACGGTCGAAGCGTCGCGTAGCGCAGATCGTGTTCCTTGTCGTTCTTGTCTTCTGGATATGCTATACCCCATTTTGGGTCTACCAACTCACCGTCCTACATGTTGAAAACTTCGATCCTAAGCAGATCGTTGGACTCATCGCCCTTGTCATCTCATACCTCAACTCTTGCGTCAACCCCTTCCTCTATACGCTCTTGCCGAAGAGGTACAACGTCTGGCAAAAGATGAGGAAGCAGAGTTCATTTTCCGCCCCAAAATACCGTCTTACGGGTAGACCAGAAGTGTGCGATTCTCTTTGAATGTAAAGATCCCGTTCGTAATCAAATATCATATGATTTAGAACGTCTGAAATAGTTGACATTATAGTGGAAACAGGAAAAGTGAGAAAAACAACAGATTGGTGAAATATTGAGATGGATCTGACAAAGTATAAATAAGATAAAAGTTGAGATTTCTTAAAGAACCTCTCGTTGGTAAGTTGTTCATGATGTGTAACATAATTTCATCATGCTTATAAGATTATGGCCCAATCCATTTTCTTCTTTTTTAAAATCCAATATCGACTTTGGTGCTAATCAGGCCTTTTTTTTAGTGCAACATATTAGGAAAATGCCATTAGTAGCTTTAAAATATTAAACTGTTTATTGCTCAAATTATAAACAGACTAAATCAAGTGAAAAAACACTTTTCTTTTCGTTTTATTTTTTAGAAGTAGTGAAAATGACAAGCGATTAAAAAAAAATTGTGTGCATAATGTTCTCTCCAAAGAGAACATGTTTATTATAATACATATTAAACTTGAGTAAAGGGAAATTTAGAATAGATTACATACACAACAATTTGAATCATTTGAACGTCTAACTGACTGAAAATAATGTAATTACTAAATAATCAATAATTACTGTTCCTTTTTGTTGTTGGTCATGCTCATTCTCTCAAACTTTCTTTGGGTTCTTTTTTCATTTTTCGGTCTGCACTCAGGGAAAAATGTTTGCAGTTTTAATTCGCCTTTAAATTATTTCTCTCGTTAGATCGTCAATATTAAGCAAATAACAGTTACTCTAGTTTAAAAAACAGAAATAATTTAGTTATGTGAATGTGTGTGTTTGCATTATAAAAGAGATGCCTAACGTGCCATAAATTGAGAAAAGGGTTCTTTTTAATCAGGAGAGAAGGATCTCGGGTGCGAGAGCGAAGGTACCCTTTAACATCTTTAAAGATCGGGGAAGGGGCAAAGGAAACCGGAGGACCGTTTTGACAAAAGAATGTCTCTTTCCGTAAGAGAAACGGTATATAGCCTTTGCTAAATACCTTACGCTACTCCCTGAATGAAATGAATTCGTTCAATGCCAACGTTTATGCCAAGAGAGTATTAACTTTGAAAGAAAGGTTGTATCATTATTTGCATAATGGAAAATAAGTGTAATAGAAATGTATTTAGATGCGTTAAAGAAAAAAAATGGCGAGCTTTTTGTTATGCTACGTTTACACTATGTTCCCGGCGGCCACGGCAATCACGTTTCAGGTCACCGTGGACAAAGCGGGATGGACGTGGGACAACGCGGCGGACGGAATGGACAAACGTGACAGGCCGTGATTGCCAAATTTGCCACGATAGTCACGGTGCGGATGAGAAACCTAGTAGGCCGTAGTAAAGCGGGGTGAACGAAACAAAACGTGACAGTACGTGATATGCCGTAACAAAACTTGGAGGCGATCCGTAGTTGGACGGTTTACGGGCCCGGCGCGCTACGGCGCGTTACGTTCTACAACGGTCTGACACGGCGCGCGCGGTCTCAGGATACAATGATTGCTATTCTGCTTGGGAGGCCTTCTTTTTATACCGTGGGCACAAACGTGCTTCACAGCTGCCCGGCGTCCACGTTTCATCTGTAGAAAGCCTCGACAAAACGTGAATAACCTGTCAGACCTTGATCAGAACGTGAGAAACGGGAGGGACCCCATCAGTACGTGATGGGCCAGCAGGGAACGTACTGGCATCCGTGGTAGACCGCAGGTCGAACCGTAGTGTGCCTTGGAGCCTCCGGGACAGCATCCCCTTTCCCTCCCACGACCCGTCACGGAAACCGTGATAGACCGTGAGAAAACTTGGCAAGAGCTAACAAAACTTGAAAAAAGAGGAAAAAAATGGCCCAAATCCCACGACGCACTACGTTTCGGGCAAACGGTGATGCCGTGGCCGCCGGGAACATAGTGTAAACGTAGCATTAGCAATTTCACTTTCACTCTCAACGTCATTGTGAAAACGTGCGAAGCTTAATTGAATGCGAGGCTAAAAGCAATGTCCAAAATATATCACCTTTTAAAGTGACGAACACTTCCGGCGTCTTATTCAATTATTGAGGTAATTCTTACAATGGCACTCTTCAAATAGATTTTGTTCTTCTTCGCCTGACATCAGGGGAAGTCCTTTAATGGTGGGATGATGTGGAATATTGACTTTTGTTTTGTGGTAAATTGTCGTTTTGTTCGACAAAAGTGTTACAGTTATCACCTTTTTTTCATTAAAAGTGATAACTCGTCACTTTCTTTATCGAAAGTGAAAAAGTCACCACTTGCTTTAACGAAAGAACATCTGTCATTGCAACGAACACATATTGAGGCAATTCTCTTGCATTCTTCAATGGAAAAGAAAACTCCCATCAAATATAATTAAAACTCATTCTTTTTAAATTCAAAGGCACCTGGGTATTTTATGAAGGTGATGGATATGACTTTAAAGGGTAACTCAAGCAGTAAATCAGGCATTTTGTGAGCCTGTGTGGAGATGAAAAACGTTTTCGAGCCCCCCTCTTGGCGACATGGAAACGGCCAGTATTACTAGTTGGCAATATAACGCACGCTTTATATCACTATATACAAACTGTATTTAAAATCAATGTATCCTGTATGCATCAATAGGAAATTGGTAATTTTGCTTGTGTTTCGTGGTATTTCTTTGCTGTGCCGGGTTTTGCCTTACAAACAGTATTGTGTGTGCTTTGAGGATTTGCGACTTTGCAATATGAAAAGGCTGAAAAATGTGGATGCACTAATAATCATGTATTTTATTTTACATTTATCAATCGCACAAACACAACACGTTTTCGCTAAATTATTCTCGTCTTTGTTTCCTTGAAGGCTTAATCGGATGAGCACGTTTGAGGGCATGGTTTATCGAGTGTAACTTATGTATAAAAATAGGAATAAAAAACAAAACACGCAACAGAACAATAAGCCACCTTGCAAGCAGCCGATATTTGGATATTTTTGGCGCGTAATGTCCATGTTCTGGCCATGGCGATGAGGATGGATGAAATTTGATTACCCTTGGCATTGCGCGTACAATGCCAGAAACATTTTCTAGTGA
Organism: Mesocentrotus franciscanus; assembly: GCA_037976565.1. Taxonomy (NCBI): domain Eukaryota; kingdom Metazoa; phylum Echinodermata; class Echinoidea; order Camarodonta; family Strongylocentrotidae; genus Mesocentrotus; species Mesocentrotus franciscanus. The sequence goes on from CP137673.1 coordinate 21,994,331, forward strand.
ATCAGAATCTCTCGCTTTCTTTAAAATAATTTTCTGTCTCCAAGTAACAAGAAATTATGTTTCAAATTTCGTATGCCATTGTTTTAATTTACAAATAACGTTTTGAACTACGTTTCCATGATAAACCAAAATGGAAAAACAGGAACAAATATTAAATGCGTTTATCTAAACATTATGTGATGTCGCTATTGCCATGCTTTTCTGTTCTTTCGATTACCGCATATTAGTCATAATCATAAGTACTGTCGGATGTAGAGAGAGGGAGAGAGAGAGAGAGAGAGGGGGCACAACAGCTCATACCCTCTTTTAAAACCAATGTAGTATTTAAAAATTACATAAAAAGAAAAAGATGTCCCTCTTAAACTTTTGACCGGAAAGACACGTGAAATTCTAATAATCCTTTCGTTTTTCTTTTCTTTTCGTTACTTTTTTTTCTTCTTCTTTTGTTTATTAGAAATTCATCGAAATGTGCCCTTTTGAGCGCCCTTTATGTAAGTTTAAATGTCAAGGATGTATACCAGGACAGTTATTGTAAGGGGGTACGGTTATCCGTGGAAGAAAAAAAAAGAATTCTATGGGGGAAAAAAACAATTCAAAAGTGTACGATTATACCAGGATAAATTTGCAAAGAGATATATTCTCAGAAAGGTTTTCACGGTGAAAATGAATTCCATAGTAAAGAAAGGCTATTTAGTTGAAATTATACCAGTATATATATTGAAAGCAAATCCGTTTTATATTATTTGTTGTAATTTCCATGACGAAAATACTTGTATTCTTTTCTCAAGTGTATACGCTTTCTACCAGTATAAGCAACACAAGCCGCGAAGTAACAAAGATTAATTCATAAGATGAATTTCATACCGTAAAGCCTCGTAATATTTCAATTAAAAACATGCAGGTCTAATCGTACATTTCTGGATTTTTTTATTACATTTTGTTCAGTCTTTTGTCATTTGACCTCCGATAAAGTACTACATCCCCGAATACTCTATACATATGCTAATAGAGAAGCTGTAGTGATTTTTGTAAAAATGACCAAAAACATGTTTAACTTCATACTAAGATAAAGCTTTTATGATCATTCATTCAATTCAATGTATTTAGTTTTCCAATGTAAGTTCAACATGTATATTTGTTTCGTTCACATTTGAATTAAAGGCTCCGACAAAGTTTACAAAGAACATAAATAGGATACAAAATGTGGATTCATTTTGGTGATGACAAAATAATAATCATACATAATGCTGATTTTCGTTTAGTTATGGCTTGTTTCGTTTTCTTAAATTAGCTGTCTGCATATTTATGAATGAGAATTATTTACCACTAAACATATAGAAAACTCACCTTCTAAAACCTCATTATTTGTTTGTCTAAAAATGTTTCTTTTTTTAAACTGAGGGTTTAGTTCAAAATGAAAATGATGCTCGTTTGAAACCAGGGTTAAACTCAAATACATATGTGTTCCAAACATTTCGATTTATTGCATTTTGTTCTATGTTCTGTACGAAGCACTGTTTTTAAAAACCATGGTTTCTTTAATCAAATCAAAACTTTAATTTGTAAAGTGCGCAATGGTAAAGTCTTTTTATACTACATGTAATTCTTTTGTACTCTATTATTTCAAATTGATGGCAGCTTGTTACATCCCATGTACATAAAATGCTTGAATCAGATAATGAGCTTTCTTTGATTTAAAAAGATGACTAACACAATACAACTAATTAAATGTCTGAATTAGCTGTTTAATTGCTGAAGTGACCATGTAATAATGAAATGATGGTGTAGACGAAAGCTGCTCAGTCTGCTAAATATTTCCAACAACGACAATATAAAAGACACACCGATATTGGAATTTGCCCACATAAGTTACATAAGATAAGCAACCAAGACCCCCCCTAATTTTTTTTTTTTTTTTGGGGGTCACACTTATAACCTAAACCCCCACGAGACAAACAGCACATTATCTGAAACAGGCCTTTTTTTTTATAAATCTTTCTTTTTAAAGTATTTCTTTGTTTTGTTGGTCACTAGGACCTTTCGGAACTTTCGACCTCGTTGGCTTGCGGCCTACTTTTTGTGTCGCCGTCCATTTTGACTTTTGTTTTCTCTTTTATATCTTCTGTCAAACTTTTCACACAGGGTATTGCAAACAACAGTGTGTATTTTTATATCCAAAATTTATTGTGATACATGCGGTGTCATTAAAAATGTAAAGTGCATTTTATTTTCTAATGGCTTTTCGATTTTAACAATATTTTTAAAATGTAAAATGTTTCTTTATTGATGAGCAGTCATAAACGTGTTCAATGTTTTGGTATTTGAAATGGCGTGAATATATATATATTTTTGTCTTTCATATATCATTCATATAAGGTGTATATTAAATATTTTCTGTGTAACACTTTATTGAATAAATTCACGATTTGAACTAGAATAATACACGAAGTAAGTAATATTCTGTTGGCTACTTTTTTTCCCCCTTCTCTTTCTTTGATTTATAATAGTGCCCCGATCTCTACCGGGAGTGAGAGTAAACATCCGTGAGATTGAAATATACTGATATTGTCAATATTATCATTTTCACCATTTCACCATTCCGTGAATCTACTGAATGCATATGCATCACTTTAAAATGCAGGGTATTCCACTGACACTATACTTTAGATTTACGTATACTGCCATTTGATGCTCACAATATCCCGATGTGTCGGCAGCCGTGTCCCACAATACTTCACCAACGTGGTGTTGCTTTGGTACAGGAACCGGAAATCACTCTATTTTGTTATCAGTAGACTTCAAGTAAAACCATTTGTAAGATATGAAAAAGCTATACATACCTACAATATACAGAAGTTACTAATGCATTTCCTTCATTAGTGGGATACCATGTATGACTGTATAATTCACATCTTCAGAAAAGCCATCTTACGTCATTTCCCACTCAATGTCTGTCTAGGTTCAAGAGGTTCCCCGAGTCCTCGCAAACTCGCCTTATTCTTAACGCCCTTTTCCTGCGATCAGGAGACTGCAAATGCAAGACCTCTTTACCCTGTTCTGTCTTCACCTTGTCTTTACTTACTCTTTCTATTTCTCCCTGTCTGTTTCTCTCTGTTTCTACCTCTCTGTCTCTCTTTATTTTTCTCTTTCTTTCTCCTATTTTGTTCTCATGTGGTTCTGTCCTCTCATTATCTCACTTTTCCCCTCTCTCCTTCTCTCCTGCCTTTCTTCCAGTCTCTCTCTCTCTCTCTTTCTCTCCATCTGTCTCTGTCTGTCTGTCTCTACCTCTCTGTCTCACTGTCTCTCTCTCTTTTTCTCTCTCTCTTGCTCATAATTTGTTAAATCATTTCTCCTTCTCTCCTGTCTTTCTCTCAATCTATGTGACTCTCTCTCTCTCTTTCTCGCCATCTGTTTCCCTCTCCCTCTTCCTCGCTCTCTCTCTTTCTCTCCCCCTTTCTCTCTCTCTCTCTCTCTATATATATATCTTTTTAATCTATCCTCGTTGAAAATCACATCATAGGGCGATGATTAAGACAGCTCAGTTTCTAAAATGCAATTCGTCATAACATTACGTACATTATTAACATATATCATGTTAATCGAAAGATCAAATTTCACACCGTGACACTATGCCAATTTTTATATTCTTTTGAAACATCATGACAAAATGAATTTCTACCAGTACGGATACATTTCCGGCACGGACAAAACATACATATCCGGTGAACAGGTGCGTATTGTATTAATCATAACATAGTCTGCATTTAATAACGTACGTGCAATATGCATGTAATATATTTCATAATGATCCTGTCTCAAAGCAATCATCATATACTATAGTCCAGAAAAATGTACGTACATTATACAAGTAATATACTTCATAATCATCATGTCTTTTATTAATCATTATATACCTGGTGTCTGCAGAAACATCATTTAATATGCATGTAATTTATTTCGCAATCCTGTCTGATCCGCAAATCCGCATATCAGACAGCATTCTACATTCTAAAGAGCATTGAAAGAGCCTAAGGTCCTGAGATGTGCTAAAGAGAAACGACATATCACCATTATTTTGTATTGTTCTTGTTCTTGTTCTTATTTTTGTTGTTCTTCTTCTTCTCCTCCTCTTTCGTCTCCTTTTTCTTCTTCTCTTCTTCTTCTTCTTTATTACTATTATTATTATTATTATTATTATTATTATTATTGTTATTATTATTATTGCTTTTATTATTTCTATTAAAAGAATATTTCGTCAATGGAATATGATTAAGGCAGAAAATTACATTAGTAATAGAGAATGATAGAGTAGTAGAAAAGGAAAAAGGAGAGAAAGAGAGAGAGGTGTGAGGGATTGACATTGAAATGAATTTAGTTACAACTACATGTATCAATTTCTTTCTATCGAAAACCCACAGAGAATCCTCTTATTATGCAAACTATTTTGCTGCAATGATAAGAGACATAGGACAGTTTTGTTTTTCATGAGGTAATTGAAACATATGGTTTTCCACCATTCTGAACAAAAACCCACTAGAATTACTACTTTTTGTATTTTTGACCTTGATGACCCCCAAATTGTTGTCTTCGTAAATCGGAGATGAACAGAGCGAAAGACCATACACTAACATTACTGGTATACCAGGCTAAAAGATTCATAAGAATGATAAGAATAATAATTAATGCAATTTATCTTTCTAGAATATCATTAGCCTTTAGTACTGGGTCGGGACAAGGGCATGCACCTATCTCGCTTTCTAAAATCTGTTCCTTCTTGATTCATATATGCCTCACTATCTTTTTTCCCGAGCTTCTCTCTTTCTCTTTCTCCCCCTCCCCCTCTCTCTCTCTCTCTCTCTCTCTCTATATATATATATATCCCTCTCTCTCTCTCTTTATCTATTTCTCTCTCTATATATCTCTCCCTCTCTCTCTCTCTCTCTTTCTCTATCTCTTTCTCTCCTCAAACTACATCTTCTCATCTCTCGTCATCTTAAAACACATTTCACGCATGATCATCATGATCATGACATCGTTTATTTATTTATTTATTTCTGCATGGTTAAACAGTTTACATAGTATGATCATGACCATCACGGTAGTAAATACTAGGAGATTACGTTCCTTATACATTCGCAATTGTAAATAATACAGAAGCATACAGAGGTATGACAATATAAGCTTAATGCTTGAGAGATTGCCACACCTTATCATCTAACGATATATTTGTTAAAGTGGTAGAAGAAGAAAAAAGTTAAGCTACTACTAGGCTAACTTACCTACTATTAAACTACTACTAAACAACTAACAGATTAAAACTAAATTAAACAAGTTAAATATCTGAAAATGGCATTTATATATTCAATAAATAATACAATACAATAAAGTTATATTTACAAGTTTTAAAGAAAAATATTAGAAGAAGTCAAAAAATTTAAAGAAAAGAAGAATGAGGAAGAATAGAATAGAATAGCCCTGCTATTTAATCTCCAAGAATTAACATAAACATACAACAAAAATATGAAGAAAAACAAAACAAAATGAAAAGGCTCTATTATTAGAAATTAAGAAGATAATCTTATAGTGATCAAAAACAAAACAAAAACAATAATGAATGTGATACAGAAATTATATCTTTGAGATAAGCAGGTGCTTAACTGCTCTTTTGAAGGAATGCAAGATCAATAAATTTCGAATGTCAGTAGGTGGAGAATTCCAAACTTCAGAGCCATTATGTGTAATAGATTTATGAGCCAACACCGTACGAGGATTTGATAGATGTATATTACTTGCTTGTCTTGTGGGATAGGTATGAATTTCATTATTATGGCAAAACTTCCATAGAAGAAAAGGAGGCAGGTAACAAATTGCTAATAAAGCGAAAAAAATGAATATCATTAACAGTCTCTGCAGCTCAATAAATATAGGGCGTGTGTGGTCACGGAAACCAGCTCCAACACATATACGAATGGCTTTCTTTTGTAACAATAGTATTGTATCCGTTGCACTCCTTGATGTCACCCAGAGGACATTGCAATATGATATGTAAGGTAAAATAGGTGTATTGTACAACATGTATAATATCTTACCAGATACAAGATATTTCACTCTATATAATATACCAATATTTCGAGAAATTGGCTTACTTATGTGCTTCAAACGATCACTCCAGTTAAGATGGTCGTTAATGTAAATTCCAAGAAACTCCGTTGATTTCTTTCTTTCTAGTAAGACATTGTCAAGTTTCACACTGAGATGTAGGTTATCAAACGATTTCCTACCTTTGAAATGAATATAATTTGTTTACAAAACATTGAGAGACAACAGATTACTTCAAAACCAGTAAGCAAGTTTTGGTAGTTCCCTGTTAAGGGTGTTTTCAAGGATATTCATATCACGATGAGACAGGAAAACACTTGTATCATCAGCAAACAATATGTGATTCAATGTGGTCGATACATTACAAATATCATTAATATAAATCAGAAACAACAACGGGCCTAATATAGAACCTTGTGGTACACCGCACTTTAAGAATGATATACATGTATCAGAGTTTGCAGAATTGTAGCATGTATATTGCCTCCTATTAGAGAGATAACTCGTAAACAAATCCAAAGCAACTCCTCTTACTCCATAATGAATGATCAAGGGTGTCAAAAGCCATGCTTAGATCCATGAATACCTGGCAGGAATTAATTCTTTGAAATGCTAGAGCGCCGTAATGGCAGCACAGCTAAAGCCGGGGTAATAATCTCCAAGTTTGGAAGCGCTTAGTGATTGTAATAAGCGCTATGTAAAAACTGAGTATCATTATTATTATTACACCAATAACATGCTCACGATCAGCCAGAGCACTGGACACGTGGTCATAGAATTTCAACAATGCAAGGTCTGTCGAGTGAGACCTGCGAAATCCAAAGTGGTTAGGGTTAAGAAGTTTGTTACTGTTAAGAAAGCTTATTAGCCTATTATATACAATTCTCTCCAATACTTTTGAAAAACTAGGCAATATCGAGATTGGTCTATAGTTAGGCATGGCGGAGGTGCTATCCCTTTTATGAACCGGTATAATCTTAGCCAGTTTGAAGGAAGAAGGAAACACACCAGTTGATATGGACAGATAACAAATATGTATAAAAGGTGTTAAGATTGAACCAATGATTTGCTTTAGCAGCGTTGAACTACTTTCATCATGTCTACAAGACCTGTTTTTAAGAGAATAGACAATATTTAATATCTCAAGATAATCAGTTGGCCTCAGGAAATGAGAACATTGAAACGTCTCTTGAAGATGTTCTTTGAAATTTCATTCCGACAGGAATAATTTTCTTCACTTGGTCAGGGCCTATGTTAACAAAGTAGCCATTAAATGCGTTAGCCTTATCATCTGCAGAAGTTAACTCATTACCTTCATGGACGAATTTTTGAGCAGCATCAGACTTACTTCGCTTACATAATATGTCATTGACAATTTTCCAATTTGAGGACATATTACCTCTGACATTTTCAAAGACTTTAGACTCTAGAATAGTATAAACTCCGCGATGACCTTATTATAGATGTTATTTTATTACGATATTTCTTGTATTTCTCAACATGCTCTTGAGAAGGATTCTTTACACTTCTTTTGTATAAAACATTTCTTCTTTTAATAGATTGTAGTATCCCACTCGTAATCCATTTATAGCATTACCGATTGTGAGTTACGCGAGAAGTTGTCACGGCAACCTGACAACTAATTGAAAATTGGTGGAGCTTTTGCGGCACAGGCGAAAATACATTAAAGAAAACATAACATTGGTTGATTAAAAAACATTCACTGTTTATGCACGCCACTCGACGTGGTACATCAAAGTTGTTCAAGCATGTCAGGTTAACGTCAGAAACGTCTGTTGTCTGTCTCTATTTCTCTCCGTCCCAGTTTACGTGTCTAATTATTATCATCATAGACCCCCCCCCCTCCCCAGCACACACTTTCCCTTTCTCTTTCTTTCTCTTCCTCTCTGCATCATATCCTCGCTTTCTTCCCAATCTCTCGCACCTGAAGTTAAATGTCTGATTATTCATTGAATCCCCGGTAGCAAACTCAGTGAATCACAAGTAATCAGTGTCTGTAGAGCTTTTTACATTTTCGACAGAAGATTTCTTCTCATTTCGTCTCCCCCTCTCTCTGTCTTTCTGTCTCTCTCTGTCTCTCCGTCTGTCTGTCTCTCTGTCTCTCTCTCAATTTATATCCCCATGTCTCTGACTCTTTCTGTGTTCGAGTCCAAGTATGGAAGCCCCTTTCCAAACTATACTTTGTTTTTCTTTCTCTATTTGGATGATATATTCTCCCTCCTTTGTCTACCGTGATATTTCCATTTGCCACGTCAAAATAGAAAAAGAGTCCATTTTCCTCATCTCGGCACAGACATAAAATCCGCACCTCATTTATTTCTCGTGACCCTCTTCTTCACGAACTGGCTAGTTTCCATCATGGTGTAAGCGATATCAATTCAAAATATACAAGAAAATATACGTACTCATATTCCACTCTTTGGGGCATCGACCCCCGAATTCGAAGAAGATGCCTAAACAACCATGGATCACTCAACCTTAAAAGAGCGAAAGCATCTTCCTTTTTCGACACATAATCCGAAGCCATTCAGACCCCCATGAGCTCTGCAATTAGGAAAGTGTAATTTTGCAAACTTTACAGTATAGTATTTAATTTGCTGAAGCGACGTATACGAACATTAAAGGGATCGTAAATAACTCTTGATTTTTTTTCTGTAATTGAAAATCGCAATAACACGTAAAACAACATAAGAAGCGTTTTTTTTTAGATGTTGAGTCACAATAGTAGGCCCATAGAATTCAGTTTATTTTAATTCAATTTAATTCTTTCGAACTAATGTTAATTTTATTTTTTTTTATTTTTTATTTTTTGTTGTTGAAATAAATCTTTATTCAGATACTAAATCATGGATAATATCATACATAAATATTTATAACAAACACTTAATCACATGTTTAAAAGAGATCAAAAATCAAATTTTCTGTAAACCATGAATTATCTTCATCCACTTTTAGTGGTATTCACATCTGTCATCTTAGTTTTATTTTCCTCAACTTCTAGTCTGTATTTTAATATAGACAAGAAATATTTGCTTATTATTTTCGTTGCTACATTTATATTACATTTATTAACAACACTCGCTTTATAAATTCCAAATAAAGCATAATGAAGTAGTAAATTAATATCTGCAACATTTTTCTTTGCGTCATGAAATCCATATACAACGCAAATGGGTGAGAATTCAAAATTTCTGTACAAGGAGTTACATAATAACATTTCAATAAAGTTCCAAAATGGATAAATCTTTTCGCATTAAAAAAATACATGTATTATGGTACCAGGTCTGTCACAGTAATAACACAAATCGATTTCTTTGATTTTCCATTTGAATAAATTAACAGGTGTTGGTAAAATATTATACATAAATTTAAAGTTGAATTGTATGAAGTAATTATCACGCCAATTTAAGTAACCACAGAGAATCCCACTTAATAGAAAAATTTGTTTGTAAAGTTTTGTTCCAGAAATCTACCGCCCTAGATGGTTTTTGAATTAATTTTACGAGTTCCGTATATATTTGTTTCACAGTAATATAGTGTATTGATAATTCAAAATTATTCAAATTCAAATTAAAATATATATTTGATTTACGTTTGTAATCTTTAAATTCATAAACTTGTCTGCCATATTTTATAATTTGCCTCCATCTTTGTTGTATAGCGGTTCGTATTTTGGCATATTTACTCAACCATCTACCATCATAGTAAATAAGTTTATCTTTCAATTCTTTGACTGTCAAAAATCTATTTCCTATCACTATATCCCCTAAAAATAATATACCTGATTTTATCCAATTTTTATACAACAATGCTTTTCCTTTAAATCTGATATCACAATTTAACAAAATCATTTCTTTCGTAACACTTCCATAGGTGGGTTGTACATTTTTTTACATAATTTACTTGCTTTACTGTAAACCACGTATAAAGTAAATCACAATAGAAATCAGGTATTTTTCCTCTATAAGAACTCATGTATTTGGGTAAACATTTACAATTCATAATGATATTAATCCCTCCCATTTTTCCAATCCAATACTCGAAAAAATAGCCCATTTCCCTTTTTTTTCCTGGAGTTCTTTCAAACTCAGGAAGCTAAACAACCATTTTATTCTTAACGACATAAATTGTGTACACATGTCGACCATATTCATGCCTCCATTTTTAAGAGTATTTATCATGTTTTCCTTTTTCACTTTCGCTCTAGTACCCCATAAAAAAACATAAAATAACTTTTCATACGCTTTTATCCATTCCATATGGCACGATAATACTTGAGCTGTATAAATCAATTTTTAAATCACAAGACTTTTTAAAATAACTACTTTCCCTTTAAATGTCAAATTCCTCCGTTTCCAAGAATTTAAAAGCTGTTGTATTTTAATGAATATTTCTTGAGACCAATTCATATTCATACTCAAAGATTTATTCTTACTAAAATATATACCCAGAGATTTAACAAAAGTATCACACCAACTAATGTTCTTTATTGTCTCTGAGGTACAAGTTTTACCCAGCCATATAGCTTTATTTTTATTCGTATTTAAGTGTATTCCCGATACCTTTCAAAGTTTTCAATCACATTTATTGCATTCCTTCCAGATTTAACGTCTTGTACAAAACTTGTCATATCATCGGCCAGTTGAGCTACCTTAATATCTGTATTGTGTGTTCCGATAGTAATACCTTTAATATTTATATTCTGTCATATTCTATTACTTAAAACTTCGACACTCAGAATAAAAAGTAGGGCAGACAGGGGACAACCTTGCATTATCCCTAGTCTAGCATTATAAATACCGCTTCTACCCTTTAAATAGCCTACCTGATCCTCATTAATAATATCTGTTAACACATTCTGAAATCTTTTGGTCAAAACCATTGCTAATATCTTGTAGTCTATATTTAAAAGAGTTATTGGTCTCCAATTTTCAAGTTCCTGTTTATCTCCACCTTTAAACAATAAAGTAATAACGCCTTTCCTGTGTAAATAACTTAAATGTCCTTTCTCAAAAGCCTCGTTCAAACTATGAAGAACTATATCATTTACCTCCGACCTAAATTCTTTGTAGAATTCTACGCTTAATCCGTCAAACCCTATTTTTTGTTTCTAATTGTTCCATATTAACGATGCGGATATTCTACTGAAATATTTAAGTCATAAAGATGGGGAACATTTTGTATATCATCTAACCAGCTAAAACAATCCTCCATCCCTTGCTAATTCAGTCTTAGAAGAAAAAACCCATGGCAAAACACGGAAATAAACAAATGGTGAGGGCGAGGCATCTTAAAAGGCGCATACGAAAATGTTTAGAAGATATCTGGCCGAGGGCAAAATGTGCCACCCCTCCCAGATATGCACACACTCATGCAACCCCTCCCCTAACACACCCACACAACACGCACACACACACACACACACACACATGCACGCACAACCATGCTCCCCGGTACGCACACACTCATACACACACACTCGCACACAACCGCACACACACACACTCACACACGCACGTGCGCACACGCACACACACACATACACTAATCCAGTCAAGAAAGGCTGTCAAAAAGACCCAAACCTGTGATTACCTGAAATAAAGTAATTGCGTCCATCATAGAACCAACCGACATAAAGAAAAACGTAACAATTAGGCATGGGAAATAAAACCTTAATGATTTTTTGTTTAATTGACTAGTTGCGCCTTATTCAGTTCATGATACAAACATATATTTAAATCAAATTTAAAATGTTACTTTGAAAACTTGCTGTAAATGGGTTTTAAGTGAGTAAAATGTCAAGAGAACTTAAAAGGGAAACGACGATATGCAATATTAAAGTTCATTTGTTATTGGTGGAAAAACACAATGCTAAAGACGTGAAGGTTCAGGAGAAACGGAGTGGAAACTAGAATAATCACTGTTTGCCAATCCTTGAAAAAGATACATTAATCACGACATAGAGAATGTGAGAGGTATCGTGATGAAGATAGAGAGGGGGAAACAGACGCAGGGGAGAGGGTGGAAAATTAGAGTGTGTGTGTGTGTGAGAGAGAGAGAGAGGAAGAGAGAGAGAGGGGGGGGGCAGGGGAGAAGAGAAATTGGAAGAAAAACTTTCCACATACTCGTTTTGCATTCATTTTGGTACTAAAAATCATTCGGTATTCAAATAACACTCCTTATTCAAATAACATTCCATATATTCCATTTTTTTCTTCAGCTTTTACAAAGCAAGAAGTATTATGTACGAGCATTTTTATTGTATACATGACTGTATGTAGGCTAAGTTTGATTTGAATTATCTAATTCAAAGAAGGCATGCACGTTTTTGAGACGATCTTAATACTCAGGGACTGCCCCCAAAAAAAAAAAAAAAAAAATGTTATAGATTACAATTTTCCTAGAATAGATTAAATGAATCTATTTGAAAGAAAACGGTTACAAACGGACTGACGGATTTAGGGGGAGGGGTCTGATCTGGCCCACCCCGCCGCTTTAAAATCCTAGTGACATACTTTTATTGTTTTGCTTCATTTTGTGATGTTGTGCCCCCTCTTGAAACTAAAATCCCGGAACCACCCCTCGCTAATGAAGAGCACGCACAAGTAACTAATAAAGGCAACGAAAAGGTTAACTCTCGATCGTAAATAAATCACTGCACATTGTGGCAATATTCAAGTTATATGCTGAGTAGCTATTGTATGCATTGAAGACAATAGAAATTTGAGGATTAGAAGGACAGACTCTTGCTCAACGGCAAGCTGGATATTATTATGGGCTTCGTGGGAAGCCAACTAGGAAAATAAACCCTGAATATGATTATGGAAATTTAACAAACATCAATTTGTAGGTGAATGTACGGCGTATTTGACAAACGTAATAAGTATAGAGAAATAATGAAACATGACCGGGGACCAATGATTTTCTTTACCCAACACTCCAGAGATGATTCATTTTAACATAATAAAATAGATTCATGCATAATCCGACCACAGCAGAAATTGTTCAGCTCTTTTCGTTTCCGTATTTACTTAAGATACTCAAATACTCCATACACTCCATTTACTTATATACTCACTTCCTCTTCCTCCCTCCCTTCCTTCTCTCTCTATATATCTCTCTCCCTCCCTCCTTCCCTCCCTCCTTCCCTCCCTCGCCCTCCCTCTCTCCCTCTCTCTCCCTCTCTCCCTCTCTCCCTCTCTCCCACTCTCTCTCTCCCCTTCGCTCTCGCTCTCCTACACTCCGATATATACACACATTCACTCGAGCTGTCTAGCTCTGTTTCCCTCTCTTTCTCACTTTCTCTCTCTGTCTGTCTGTCTGTCTCTCTCTCTCTCTGTGTTGCTATTTATTTGTCTCTCCTTCCACACATTTCTCTCGAATTCTCCCTTTCATTACATTCACGTGCGATTTAATTCTGCCTCTCATTTTATTACTGTGCAACTCTCCCTTTCATCCTATAGTTGCCTCTGTATCCATTTTCTCTATTTCACGTTTGAACGTGAATGTGCGTATCCTCCTTCAGTAAAATCTCGTAATCATCTTTATTTTCTTATATAATCATTTAAAGTGTTGCTCTTGACCTCGTTCCTCTATCACCCTCTCTCTCTCCTTTGACTCTTAGTGCTTTCAAATTGTGTACATGCCTTTCATCCCCTTCAATCTACCATGAATGTCATTGGTCATTCTATGTGTAACTTTTCTCTGCACGTCAATGTATATTTATCAGTTATTTATTTCGATTAGTACTGTGTTTGTTGTTTTTTGCTTGTACAAAAAAATCCCATGTAAAATTTCCATTTATTTTAATTTGGACGAATACAATTGAATTAAATATAGTATCATTGAGTTGTCATTGGCTTGAGTCTTAGAGTGCTCAGAGAATAGCCATTAAGCATGGTGGGAACAAAAATATTGTGTTATCAAATTTGACATCATTACATAATACCAACAGGTACCTAGGCCTGTAATATATGTTTTATTCCCGTAAAACAATTCGGTACAATTTTTAGTAAATACATGTGAAATTATATGAACGGTATATACATGGAAAAGTAGGCGAAAAGAAAAAAGAAAAAAGAAAAAGAGGGGGAAGTAATAAATATCACCGAAGCCTGTGTTAGGAATGCGATTGAAGAGATAGAAATGGATAAATCATGAACATCAGAACATTACGCTCATAATATTAGTGTCGAAATCCGTGGAATATGTCATATAGAGAATAAAAGACATCATTTTAATAATGAAAGATACAAGGAAAAGAGAAGGGTGAGACTGAGAGAGGTAAAGATAAATACAGAGCACGGGAGACTGTCAGAGGAAGGGAGGGAGAGGGAGAGACGGAGAGAGAATGAGAGAAGGAGAGAGAAAAGAGAGAGAGAGAGAAAGAGAAAGACAGGAAGAAACAGAAAGAAAGAAAAAGAGATAATGCAATAAGAGGAGAAGAAAATAAGATGACCTACAGCGTATGTGTATTATTAACACTGTGGTGAGTGTAGTGTATGAAGTGCAGTTGATCAGTGGCGCCACTTACCACCAGTGAGTGACATCCGACAATAACATTATATGACGTGATCCAATACCTTACGTGCGAAGCGTCATTTACTGACGTCGGACTACATCATGAAATGGCGCGGTCTTTGATGCGCCATGTATGAGGGACATCACACACAAAGTGAACGCAAAATGGACAGTGCAAACGTAGCATTGAAATACTAACGTATGGGATAATTTACTTCACACGGTTGATTAGCGAAGGTAAAAGCGTAATTGACAGGACGCCTCGTGTGCAACGGACATTAATTTGGCGACAGAGGCCGTTAATCTTTGGGCACTTGTTGCCTAAACGACTTCCCAGTGTTTTCATATCTACTGTAGATCTTGGGCCGTTCTTGCCACTCTTCCCTGCTTCTTTGACCTCCAGACATTTTGCATTATTGTTTTTGTTTCAATCATTAAGGCCACCGTACCTCTTACAACATGACTACGAGTTATAGAGATACAATTCAGATATGTCTCAGATAAGTCTTTAAGGAAGTGAACATAAGGGCAAATTCCATACCCTATTATCATGATTTTATTGTCAGTATAAATCATGATTTGATTGCGTATTTATATCATTAATAATGTCACCTAAGCAAAGTTTAATAGGTGACACACGTGGTTATGAAATTAAGTTTGTAAACCAGTTTTGTAACTGGGTCGTAAACTATAGACACCGTTTGCCTTTTACACAAGCTCTCATTTCCTGTTCTTCGATTGGCCTACAAAATGATAATGATCACTGAAGTACAATACGCCCAGTCTATTCGTTCGGCATATTCAACATCGATCCGCAGGTTGCTAATATGGTAATGATTATCACCCATTCGATATCTAGGTCGAATTATAATCATCCGAATCTCATGTATGCGAGATGGGGATCAATATTCTAACGAGATGATTAAATACTAAATAGAATCCATTCTCGACCGATGCCATACTGTGCATCGCTTATTTTTTGGAAAAATCCCGTCTGGATACTATTATACAAATTAGGACTTTATGTTAGTGAAATTTTATACAATAAAGTGATATGATAGTATCATGTAATTATTATGATGATGATTTCATCATGATTCATGTTTTTAAAAATACTAAATCAATTTGCAGTTTTTCGAGGTATAATAACATGATTTTGATTAGATAAAATATTTAAGAAATCTAACAAAGCCGGCCGAACCCGTGTAAAATAACGACTATAACCCATATCATTTCATATAATTCATAAAGTTCATAATCATGTTTAGAGTTTGTACTGAAAAAGATAAATGGTGAATTTTTCTTCGATAGCTCTCCCCTTTGCTCATAATATTCACTTTACATATTTTACATTATTAAAATTGTTGAATTATACATAATTTTTGTTTACTTATTGAATTTAAGAAAGGGTGCATTTATTCTTGTATTTACGGGATAACGTAAACAAAATTATTGTGGCCGTTATTTTCACAATGACCAATTATTGTTTTCGACAAAATGGAACTACTAAAAATCTAAATGCAAGAGGGTCATGGCTTGAAAAATTAGAATTGATTTTAAGAGGCACTTAAAGTATAGGCCCTTCGCAATAATTTCTTGACGAAGAGGCAGAAAATCAGAAAAGACATATAATAATTGAATACATGGCATTTCGGAGCAAGTCAGTCAGTTACTGTGCCAATGGTGCTGAATGACAAAGTAAGTAAAAGCCTTTATCCATTTTCCCTTTCGGAAACTCGCTGGCGTCTCTAATGGAGGATGAAAATGCTGGCGTCAGAGAGCATTGGCATCGTTGACCCCTCCTCGTCCTCTCTCTCTCTCTTTTGCCCTCTCTCTCTTTCTCTTTTGCTCTCTCTCTCTCTCACTCCCCTCTCTGTCTCTCTGTATCTCTCTCTAATTATCTTTTCCCTAATTCATTTCATTGTGAATCATCTTTTAACACGATTCATTAGCCTTGTCCGCCACGCTTTGACAAACTGTGTGAACATTAGAACAACTTGATTTTAGAGTTCATTTATCTTTTATTAGGATGTGACAAAAGAACTTAAAACTCATTACTACAACCATCCTGATCTAACTCTTTCATAATTAGAACGACGTATTACGTAATACGAACATAATTTCCATGGGATAAACAAGGTATTGACATTACTCCTGGGTTAATTTTTCGAAAGTCTTTGCAGTTTGTATTGAAAGATGTCGAAGTCTGCATGCATGCCTGATCTTTTGAAGAAGATGAAGAAGAAGTATGATAATAAGAAGAACGAGAAGAACAAGTAGAAGAAGGATCGATGTTATGAAACCTTTCGTAAGTCATACTGGCCTGACTTGAATATTGAATTCAATGTCAAAAACGGTTCAAAAAATCTATACCAATTTCACACCGAGTGCTCTCCCCGTCGGTCATATTTCATAATCACATTAGATTGCTACCTGAGAAATACAATAAATTCAAGGTTTCATTTTTCATACCACACTATTTGCATGTATCATGAGTATATACATAAAACACAAAAAAGGGAATATAAAAAATGTGACGCCCCTTTTATCTCGGATGTTAGCATTGGTGCTAAAAAAGTATGATATACAAGTTCCCGAATAGCTGCCAGATGAAAAGAAAATATTATCAGATGACCTGATAATCATTAAGCTCAAATTATTACATTGGTCTATTTACTATATGAAGCATTTATATGGATTTCGCAAATTGTTTGCCTATTTATGCATTTCTCTCAAACTCAAATTATCAAGATAGTCTCCTTGTGAGACAGGACCCCAAAACTACGAATGAA